>NESQ01000710.1:0-18439 GCA_003070745.1 Tuber borchii
GCCAAACGGTACCACCCATCCCCGGCGGCGGACTCGGTCGCACCCCTCCGTTACGCTCGGTCATGGTATTGCACTGCCTTCTTGGACAATGTCAACGTCTTGGGTTACGGAGTAATGTGACGGATTTGCTTGGTTTTAGCTTCCCTGTCCTCCTGTTCTGTGTTCTGTAGTTTTAGGCTGAATTTTGATGGTCGGGTTTCTGTTAGAGCACTTGGGATATGAATGGAGTTTCTTTTGTTACTTTGTTTTAAAGGGGAGGAGTTTTCGGGTCCTGTTTTCCTGTTGTCTCCTCCCTGTCGTGTTGGTGATTTATTTCTATTGGCTACTTAGCCGGTAGGGGTTTTTTGTCTTCGCGACGGGATCGTGCAGTTGGTTCCATACCAGAGGGACTTGGGATAATGGTTTTTTCCACTGGTCCGAGGTGGATTTCTTTGGGGTTTTTTCTTACCATAGCTTACCGCTGCACGTAGCCTTTTGTACCCCGTAGTTGATAATCAAAAGCGCATGATATAAAACAAAAGAAAAAAACAAAAAACAAAAAAGCCTCTTTTGTTGCACCAACCATCTTCTCTATACCTCCGGCGATTGAAATCTCAACACCATGAGAAATCATCGTGGGTTGCTGCCCCTCTCCCCTCTTTTGATGGCCTTTGTTGCCTAGGAGGGTGATGCTCCCTCCACCTCCTTCTTCCCTCTGATTCTCTTCTGATAGCTTAGGTATCTGGGTGCCTTCCTTTATGGAGTTTCATGCTCACCCCCCTCTTTCTCCGCACTTGCTTTGTTGCTCTCACTTAACATTTGCAGGGTCGGCAACTCCTTCACCCTGTCTTAAGCATAGCGCAGCTTCAGGTTAGCGGTGAAGTAGTGGCCCCGGTGCCTCCGCTCTCTAGTATTGCACTATCTCCTGAGCGCTACAGTTGGTACAGTTGCATTGTCGAAAAACTGTGATCCCTTGGTGGTCCTTTGCTTCGTACCTCTCGGTGTTGGGTCCACCCCTCCTCCCTCGCCTCCCGGTTCTCGTCCCGTTGCTCGGTTACAGCTACACCACGGTCATTGGCTGGCACCCTACTGCTCTCCTCTCTTTGCTCTGTCCCCTTATGATGGTCTTGACCTGGGAACTGGCACGCCTTGTGCCTGTCAGGGAAACTCTCTTGTTCCTAGGGGATTTCAGCCTTCCGCCTCTGGCCCTGCCTCTCAGATGGCAGCGCTATGCACCTCTTCTGGTCCGGGTTCCGGTCACCACCGGGTCTCACTCCTGACGCTACACGTTTCCGCCACGCTAGCTTAGTTATATGGATCTCCCTCTGGTCCTTGCCTCAACTCCTCTAGCTGAGCTTTATACCCCGGTCACTATGACCCTTGTGTATGCTGGAGTAGGTTGGTTCATCCGCCCTTTGATCAATGGGGTTGGGATTTCTAGACGGGCTTGAAGTTTTCTTTGTTAGTTTTATAGGTTTCTCCCTGTCGTTTTGGGGCTTTTCTTGCGGTTGCCGTCTGTAGAGGTTTATCGGTTCGATGTTTTCAGACTCTTTATTTCTCCTGTAGTTTTACTAGTAGTACCGGGCTTTTGCTTACTACCTCTATTCAAAGTAGTTTAGGTTAGTCGGGCAGGATCAGATGGTTTTAGCCAGAGGGGCGGAGGGGGGATGGCCTGTAGGTGTGGTTTTTGGTCTACATTGGCGATCTTAGGCTGGAAGCGACTTTGTAACTCTTTACCTGCCGGCTTAATAAACAAATACAAACAGGAAAACAAAAAAAAAAAAAAAAAAAATGGCCTCTTTGGTTGAGAGTTCTTCATGCAACCATGTAAGTTATTTTCCTATAATATACTTTTATCTCTATATTTTACACTACTCAGCCGAGACTATAGTGACTCTCACGAGCTTGGTGACTTATCGTTTAAGATAGGAGTCTCTATACTCAGCGATCATCTTATGAAGAGCTCAGAAAGGAAATAGTGGCTACTCAAGAGAGTGGTTACTTGCTGCAAGTATTGCCTGAAGGAAGGGAGGATCATAACAATATTTGGAGGATAGGGATATTTTCCTTTGTTTTCGTAAGGCTTTTAGGCCATGCCATACCTCTGGCTACTTGCCACAGTATTTCCTGTATCTTAGCGTAGCTAGTTATAAATAAACTAAGAACTTAACAAAAAAACAAAGGTAGCCACCATGTTTGAGTAGTGATTTAGTATGACTTGCCTCAGTTTGTATAATAACAAAAGATTGTTGCTCCACCATAACCCTTGATTGCCTGCTTGCAATCTTGGCTACTCGTAGAGTGAGAACCAGACAGTTTAATGATAGTCACAGCTTAACAATAGATTTACACTTAATCCAAACCAAAGTCCCAGTACAGGAACATATAATTTAATCAAGAGAGAGGAAAAAATGGATAACCTATTTGCACTAACCTAAAGCAATATATGAGAGAGTTAAAAAGAGAATTGAAGCATTCTAAAATGTTTGGTAGTGTTTTGAAATTCTTAAGTTGACATACAAATTAAATCTGTAGTTGGGCTGTGACTATCATTCAACTGTGGGGTACTGCATTAGAGTGCCACCTAGTTTACAGGTATCTTAGTGTCTTTCAAAGTGGTGGAAACCTAGGCATAGTTAATTTCTGTCCTTTATTCTCATTGAGTATCCAAGCAATTTGAAAAGTATTCAAGTATATATACATAGTGTTCTTATGTTCTCCTAGCATATTCAGAATTTGGTAGCTACAAACTGTCTTCCAAAACAAGTAGAATAATACCAAATTTGGTGAAACCCTTCAGAACAGAATAAAAAGGAAAATGAAGCTGGAGTGATAATAATTACAAGAAGTAGCAACTAGGCTTCAACTGGAAGAGAATTGGAATATCACTATCGTGGCTGGGTAGCTTTAAGGCTATAGTAAAATACCAGTTTATAATAAGAGGAAAATAAGAGCTTTAAATTGCGTAAAACTGACAAAATTAATGTTTTCGTGATAAAGCTAATACTGGAATCCCCTACTGCATGTATCAGTAAGCACTTGTATGTATTACTACATGTAATAAGAAAAAATTAAATTGGTAGAAATTAAAAAAGATAAGAAAAATAAAATATTTTCTCAAGGTGGGTATTAATATAAGAGCAGGATAGACTACTATTGTCGGAGACAAAAATAATGGCCATTCAATGATTGGTTACAAAGCACCCTGTCTCATCACCCCGTACATCCTACACTATGTAAACAAATTTCTCCAGATCAACCAAAACTAAATCATTCTACCTAATTAGTTTGTTTAATAAATTATGCTTCCCATTCTTCGGAGTCATGCCAAAAAAGCTATTCCCTCCAAGCAGCTCACTGAGTTTACCAGGAGGAGAATCCTTGGATTGTATGCGCCTCAAATGGGGGTTGAGCAAATTTCCCACTACCTTAACATCCCTCCCACCACTGTCAGCAGGACAATTGCAAATAAATATCAGGAGGGTGAAGAGAGGAAGGGTAGAGGAATACATCCTAAGACTACCAAGTCACAGCATGAAGCTATGGTTGAGAAAGCTCTCAAAAATTGCCATTCTACCTATTTTGAGATTGGTAAAAAAGTTGCACCCAATGTTTCTACCCAGCCAGTCAAGAGAAGAATTGCACAAAAGCATGTTAAACAATAGGTAGTATAAGAGAGAGTCTATTTGAATGAAGATCTGGCTCAGAAGAGGTTGGAATAGGCATTGGCCCATAGGCATGGACAAAGGAGATGTGGAGAAAGAAGGCAATATGGGGGGATAAGGTATCTGTGGAGAGGGGTGAGGGAAAGAGGAGAAAATGGGTATTTGGATATCCAAATTAGAAGTAGAATAAGGATTGTGTTGAACCTACTCCTAGGAGAGGAGAGAGAGGGATTGGCCAGATAATGGCTGGTTTTTGTTATGGTCAAACTCATGGTCACTTTTTACCTGTTTTTTGTGATCCTTCTTCTGCTAGAAGTGGAGTTACTGGAAAGTCAATTATTGATCAGAATGTCTTTCTAGAGATATGGGAGGACATCAGGAAGCAGGTTGGGGAAGAGGTATTTTTTATCATTGATAATGCTAAGACTCACTTGCCTTTTAGGAGATGGCTCAAAAGGCAGTGAGTAAAAAAAGAAAAAAATCTATGTATATCAGAAAGGTATCACCTGTGAGAAAGGGCGACTATCAAAGATAGGTTTTCACACGACTCACAGTTATGAGTCATAGGGTTTAGTACTTTCACATGACAATACAATAGCGTGTTATTTGTTTGTTATAATTGGTTTATTGTTTTAACATGACTCAGGATTGTGGTCATATGATTATGACTTTTGCACCTGACTCATAATTATGAGTCTTGAGTTTTACACATATGACGCGAGTTGCGCATATGACTTGTTTATTGTGTTGTAATTGGTTATTGGTTATTGCACCGTGACTTATAAGAGCCAGCTGATGGATTTCACACTATGATACGCTAAGAGTTATAGGATCACGTGATGAGGAGGTGTGAATCAGAAGGGTTAGAGTTGCAGGAAAAACAGGTATAAAAGAGGGACCCTACAGCCTCTTGGTTGAGAAATCCCTCCCAGCCCCCCCCTACTACGCGTATTCCGCCTCTACGACCCCCCATCCGTTCATGGGGCTCGACAAATTCGCCGCCAGCCGCATACACCAACTGCGTGCTGGCAAAAGCTACTTGCTGGCCCACCCCACCTGGCGAGACGACCCAGACCGCCCGCCCACCTGCCCCCGGTGTCAAGAAGCCCCAGAGACCATCGAACACGCCGTCCTACGCTGCCCGGCCAGAGCTGAAGCCTGACACTGCCACCTAAGTGCGGTCGATAGCCTCTCGCCCGAGAGCCCAATTTGGAACCACCCTCCCTCCCTCTCAGCCCTCCGGAGCTTCATCCTAGACACCCGCACTGGGTTTCCCCCCGGTGACCCCCCCCCCTGAAGAATAACCGCTCCCTACACCCCCCGCACAGCATATGCCTCCCCCACCACCCCCCACCCTACGACCCGCATGTTGCGTTTGTAAAGTCTCCTTTGTAGAAGTTTATGAAGTGCAAAGTATGTTGGATTTTTCCTATATTTTTATGTTTTTGACAGACGAGGCCGACGGTTTATGGCTTCACTACTTAGCACTATCAGGGCGTGGGAAATAGTTTCTTTTGTTATATGTTTTGTGCTTTATAGGTTTTGTTTTTTCCATAGCCACCGCTACATGAAGCTTTTTGTACCTTAAAACAATGAACGCATGATATATAAAAAAAAAAAAGCCTCTTGGTTGAGACACGAACCATCTCCTCTACACACCCGGCGATTGAAATCTCAACACCACGAGAAATCATCGTCAACATCCACCTCCCGCACTCCCAGTGAGCTGCAACTCTCTATGCTAGATTCGGACTTGGGCACCCGTTTCTTAGGGCCTGTCCCTACATCCTCTCAAGTTTTTGTTTCGCGTGTTCTCCTGGCTTCTTCAAGGTTGCCTCGCGTCCTCGCTTAGCATCTACACGGTCGGCAACCCCTCGTCATACCTGCGTTTCGTCGTTTAGCTTCGGGCGATCTGTGAAGTAGCGGCACTGGTGGCCTTGCTTTCTGGTATTGCACTCTCTCCTGAATGTTTCGGTCGGTACGGTCGCATCGCGAAAAATCGTGACCCCTTGGTGGTCCTCGTCTCCTGCGTCACTGTCCTGGGTCTACCCCTCCTCTCACTCGCTTGGTTTCGTCCCGTGGCCCGGTTACAGCCAACACCCCCCTGCACGCCTTCGGCCTAACTTTGGGCCGGCGCACCTCCCCCCCTCACGCTCGGCGGCCTGCGCCACCGGCACCTTTCTGCCACTTGGGCCTTAGACTCGTGGACTCCCTCGGCTCCTCCCGCCACACTCTTTCCCATTAGCCCCGACTGCCTGGCCTATATGGCCCCGGTACTATTACCCTCGAGTATGGCTACGGATCTTTGGTTTTCTCCTCGGGATCGGCAAACGTTCTTTGTGACGGATGGGCTTTCTCTTGGTTGGATTTCCTACGGGTTTTGGTATTTTTGGTTTTGCTCACTGTCGGGTTGTTTCTTGGGTTTTTCGGTAGATGTTTTTGGCTTTTGTGGTTTTCATGTATTATATTTTGTTGCTGTATTCAGCGCCCGAGCGCTTGGTACGGGTTTTAGACCAGGGGTTTTTGCCCCACGGTTTCCCCCGCCTCGACGAAGGGCTGGACTGTGGTGGAGGTTTGTTGCGGCCATATCCCTTGTGGATTCGTGTTATTTTTGTACCTTAAACAAAATTTAAAATATGATAAAAAAAAAAAAAAAAAAAAAAAGCCTCTTGGTTGAGAGTTCATCATGCAACCATCTACATTATTTTCCTACAATATATATTTATCTTGATACTTTATATTATCCGGCCGAGAGTATAGTATCTCTCACGAGCTTAGCGATCTATTATACAAGACAGGAGTCTGTATACCCGGCTGTAGTCGATCATACGAACTAATAGAAGTGTGATTGCTACTTAGGATAGTGGTTACCTGCTACAAGTATCGCCAGGAGGGAAGAGGATTGTAACATTTGGTTGCGTCTAAATACAGTAGGACCTAACCAGAAACAGACAAAATAGAATTAGTATAAGAAGACGACATCGAAGTAGCAGCATTCGATACTACCGCGCTAGGTGAAGTACTTGACCAGATGTTAGGAGAATTCCAGGCAACCAGCCCAGAAACACCAGAACCGGCATCACCAGCAGGATCAGAAGAAACTACATTACCTGGCGGAACAAGGAGAAATACCATGTTTTTAGCAATAGGAACAGCAGCCGCAGGAGGAGAAGAGACGGCAGGCATAGAAAATACCCGTACTCAGATACCACAACTCAACACAGAACAACTGCCTCAAATCATCGCAAATCTCACGGGAGGAACTCCAAGACCAAAGATCCAAGAACCAGAAACATTCACTCGAGATGGGACAAAACTATGAGGATGGCTGGCATAACTCAAGGTCTAGTTTACAGCAGTAGAGTGGACCGAAGGCCACTATACGGATAGGATCTTATACACCTCAAGCTTCCTGAGTGGTAATGCAGGAGCATGAATGACACCATATGCCAAAGAATGAATCTCCCACAAATAGGTAACATGAGAAGCCTTCGTGGAAGAAGTCAAAAATCAGTTCCAAGCCATAGATGCTATTGGAATAGCTAGCCTCAAGATACAAAAACTACGACAAGGAAACAACCTATGACAAAATACTGGAACGAATTTCGATTGGCAGCAATGGAGGCCGACCCAGAAGACCAGACAGCAAGGGAATGTCTACTTACGGGCATGACTACAGCACTTCAAGAGGCAGGGGGAGCAGACAGCGGCGACTTCGTCAACACAGAAACGTTGGCCAAGTGGGCAATTAAGAAGAAAACCAAACTAGCTACGGTCAAACATATCCAGAAGAAAGGAACAACCGAAAAGACAACACATGTCTCAAGGAAGGTAAATGGCACTTTCAGAGTAACGAACAACAACAACCCAGAAGGAGATCCAATGGAAATAGATGCAATAAGGAGATGGCAAAGGCTACCTCCTGACGGATTCAAGAGAAGGATAAGAGAGAAGCTATATCTCAAGTGTGCAGAAGGAGGATATATGGCACAACATTGCGACAACCCAAGAAACAACAGGAACTATACCGCAACACAAGGACCAAGATAAAAGAAAACTGGACTACGGGTAGCAAAACCATGTGCAGCAAAACCATCAGCAGCAAAACCATGGGCAGCAAAACCAAGCGTCAAGGAAATCGAGGTTAACTAGGATTCTGAATAGTCGGGAAATGACGAAAGTCCCCAGTAAACAATAGTACTAGGGACAGACCAGAACGAAAACTGATCATTATGGAAAATTACTACGCGGCCCTCAACTATACGGAATCACTCGAACGGGAAAACAATCATATTGTGATCAAGAAACAACTACACGGAATACGAGAATCAGTTACGATAAACGTGATGACAGACTCAGGGGCCCTGAGGACTTTATCGATGAAGGTATATGTACGAAATACAGAATCATGAAAACAAAGGCTAAGAAAAGAAGAGTGATTTACCTGGCAGATGGGAAGCCAAGCAGTGAGGGTCTAATTACCCATATGGTGAAACTATCTATAGATATCAATAGCTATAGTGAATTGGAAACCTTTCGAGTGGCAAATGTCCAGAACCATGAGGTTATCTTAGGAATGCCATGGTTAAAGACGCACAATCCCATGATGGATTGAGACGAAAGGAAAATCGTATTCAACAGCGAATGATGTACGACATGGTATCTCAACAGTTCGCTGGTTGTATATAAGGTACCTGAGGACGAAGCCTTAGAAGAGAACCTTATCACGAAATACTTCGAGATAGAGGTTGCAAAGGACGAGTCAGGCCAAGTGCAGAAATTATCTCCTCAGGCTAAAGTGCCCACAAAAGGATCAATAGGGGCAGTGGAATATGACCTATATACCAATAAGCAAGTCCGTATACTTGCAGGAGAACACAGAATGATGAGAAGTGGAATAGTGTTACAATCCTCTTTCCTTCGGGCAATACTTGCAGCAGGTAACCCTTCCTTCGATAGTGATCGCACTATTTTTCTTACGTACGAATGACGACAGCTGGGTATACAGACGCCTATCTCGTACGATAAGTCGCTAAGCTCGTGAGAGACACTATGTCCTCAGCCCGATAAGATTTGTAAAGATAAAAGTATATTGTAGGAAAATAACTTAGATGATTGCGTGAAGAACTCTCAACCAAGAGGCCTTTTTTTTTATTTTTATATCATGGGCTTTGATTGTATTCAACTACGGGGTACAAAGGCTACGTGCAGCGGTAAGCTATGGTAAGGAAAAACCCCCTGTGTAAAGAAATCCACCTCGGTCCACCGGAAAAAACCATCATCCCAAGTCCCTCTGGTATGGAACCAACCGCAGAATCCCGCCGCGAAGACAAAAAACCCCTATCGGCTAAGTAGACAACAGAAATAAATCACCGACACGACAGGCAGGAGACAACAGGAAAACCGGACCCGAAAACTCCCCCTTGACATAAAAACAAAAGAAACCACATTAATATCCCAGAGTACTCTAACAGAAACCCGACCGTGAAAATTCAGCCAAAAACTACAGAACACAGAACGGGGGGACAGAAAGCGCTAAAACCAAGCAAGTCCGTCACATTAAACCGTAACCCAAGGCGTTGACATCGTCCAAGGAGGCAGTGCAATACCATGACCGAGCGTAACCGAGGGCTGTGGCCGAGCCGAGCCACGGGGAAGGGGGAGACCCAGGGGAAGTGGCAGTAAGGGTGCCAGCTAATGAGAGGATGTTTGGCTGTAACCGAGCCACGGGACGAACTGAGCGGAGGAGAGGAGGGGTAGACCCAAGTATCGTAGGAACTATCGGAGACGTGTGCGTGTCTGACAAGGCAGCCTCGAACGAAACGAAATCGAAGAGAGCAGAGAAATCGACCGTGGCCTGGTGAAAAGTTTTCTCTTACTGTGAACCGTAATCCCAGCCGTCTGTAACATGGACGCGAGGGTGTTGCCGACCGTGCAAATGCTAAGTGAAGACGCGAAACAAAAGCGAAAGGGTGGATGGGACAGTCCCTAAGAAACGGGTGCCCAAGTCCGAATCTATCATAGGGGGGGGGTGCAGCTCACTAAGAGTGTGTTGGAGAAAAGGATGTTGACGATGATTTCTCGTGGTGTTGAGATTTCAATCGCCGGAGGTGTAGAGGAGATGGTTCGTGTCTCAACCAAGAGGCCATAAGGGCTCTTTTTTATAACTGTTCTTCCCGCAACTCATGACTCATCCTTCGCATTACATGCCCCTATGACTCATAAGTGATTCATAATGTGAAATCCATTAGCTGACTCATATAAGTCACTGCGCAATAACAACTAACCAATCAAAACATAATAAACCTATCATG
This sequence comes from Tuber borchii, assembly GCA_003070745.1. Classification (NCBI taxonomy): domain Eukaryota; kingdom Fungi; phylum Ascomycota; class Pezizomycetes; order Pezizales; family Tuberaceae; genus Tuber; species Tuber borchii. The sequence continues at coordinate 9,959 of NESQ01000710.1, forward strand.
TGCGCAACTTGCGTCACATGCGTAAAACTCATGACTTGTAACTACAAGTCATGTGCGAAAGTCATAATCATATGACCACAATCGTGAGTCATGTACAATACAATAAACCAATCATAACAAAGGGATGACACGCTATTGCGTAGTCATGTGAAATACTAAACCCTATAACTCATGAGTATGAGTCATGTGAAAACCTCTCCTGCTAGTCACCGTTTGTGACATTAGCTCCCTCTCCCCTTAGCATCGGTCCCACGATGCTCAAAGTACTAGATCCGTCACCCGGCTTCCCAAACGTCTCGCTTCCCTTCGCATTCTCCGAATAACATCTTTGGAGTATCTCCACCTCTTGCGCACAACTTCGAGGGTGAGGTTCCCAACCTCCAGGGCTCGTTGTTGTTCTGAAATTTTTGTTTGTTGATCTTCGATCAATGATCGTTGGTCCTTCAGTCGTTCTTGGAGGCGGTCTCGTTCGTCTAGAAGTTCGTCATTCTCCCTTTGTAGACTTTCCGGGTCCGGAACCGTCGTTGTTTCTCAATTTTCGCCCCCCTCTTCCGCCAACCGTGTCCTCACGGTTTCTCTCGCTTTCCTTGTTTTTTCGTCCCTTTTCGTAAGGAGTTCCTTTCTTCCTTCCGAACTCGGGTAGTATCCGGCTTTGATTTTCTCATTCTTATGAGACCGGCAGTCGTTTCGAAAACATTGTTCCCAATGTATCTTTTTGTGTTCTTCGTTCGAGGTTCGTCTTTTCAGCTTTGGTTCTTGTGGGTACCACCCCTGTCCTTGTTTCTCGCTAAGGTGCACGAATCACCCATCGTCGTAATATGCCGTCCACGATAGTCCATGTGTTTTGCCGTTTCAATGGCCTTCGCTTATCTTTCGTCCAGTTCTTGTTCTGTTGGCCTGTTGTAGCCCGGGCTAGTAGGTGGAAATGGCCCTGGGCTGGACTCGTTGTCTCCCCAGTCTTGGTCGGATTTGATCTCGACCTCGAGTTCTACCCAGTCTTGGCTTACCTGGGTATCGTTGGTGGAATTAGTGGACTGCATGTTGTGCGTTGTTGAAGTTTTCTGAAGGGTACCAGACTTTGTCGTGTTCCGGTGAGTATCCTTTCCACTTAGCTCGGTATTGGAGCTTTCCGTAGTGGAGTCGAGAGTCAATAATATTATCGAGCTCGTATTCTTGTTCGCCTTCAATCTAGATAGGCGGAGGAGGTTCTTGAATTTGAGAGGGAAATCGGTTGTCTTGGTAAGGTTCGAGGAGTGAGATGTGGAATGTGTTGTGTATTGCCATTGATGGCGGTAGGTCCAGCTTATAAGCGCTTGTTCCAATTTTTGCCAAGATTTTGAATGGTCTGATTTTCTTGTAGTCGAGTTTCTTCGATGGTCTCTTGGTCTTGATATTTCGTGGTAGTAACCACACCATATCGCCTGATTATAAGTTCGGATCTGGTTTTCGGTGTTGCTCGTAATATTCCTTCTGTTTTGGTTGTGCTGCAACTATTTCGCTCCGTAATGACTCATGTAGTTGAGTCATTTCTTCCGGTTTCTTGCACTTTCCTTGCATCAGATGTCCTATCATCTCGTATTCGGGGTTGATTCCGTAGTTGGCGAAGAATGGTGTATTCTTGATTATTTCCTGGTATCCGTTGTTGTATGCAAACTCTGCCAACGGCAAATATCCACACCAATCATCCTGTGGGTAGTTGATGTATGCTCGTAGATATTGTTCTAATATCGCGTTTGTCCTTTCTGGTTGCCCATCTGGCTGAGGGTGAAATGCGCTGCTTAATCTTCGTTCGATTCCGAGTTCTTCCGTCGTCTTTTTCCATAAGTCTGACGTGAATATCGTTCCTCTGTCGGTAATGATGTCTTGTGGTATCCCGTGTAACCTGACTGTCTCTTTCATAAACAGGTTTGCAAATTGCCGTGCGTCCAGATCTTTTCTGCATGGAATGAAATGACTCATTTTGGTCAGGCGATCAATGACGACTAGTATCGTATCATATCCTCCTGATTTTGGAAGGTCTGTGATAAAATCTATTGCGATCGACTTCCAAGGTCTGTCTGGTGCTTCGTTTGATTGGAGGAGTCCGTATGGTGCATGTCGTATGACTTTAGTCCTTTGACATATGTCGCAATTCTTGACGTATCTTTTGAAAGTTTCTCTTATCTTTGGCCAATAATATCGCCTTCCGATAAGTTCGGTAGTTTTCGCCGTTCCTCCATGTCCCACTCGTGGTTGATCGTGATGTTTGGAGATAAGGGTGGTCCGTATCCCTTCGTCCTCGGGGACCCATATTTTTCCTTGGTGCCATAGGTATCCGTCTTTCCATTGGCATAGCCCTAGTGCGATTCCTTTCAGCTCCTTTTCTCCCGTTTCTAGAGCTTGTTTAATCGTTTGGATTCCTTCGTCTGTCTTTGATGCTTCTCGTATCGTTTCTTCGTCTTTGTCGTAGAACTCCGTTAGTTCCATTTCTTCGATTGTTGCTTCTTCCCAGAATTGCTCTTTGGGTAGTAGTATTCCTTCTTGTTTCGCCTAGTGTTTTTCTTTCAAGGTTTGTATATCCCCGGTTCTTCTTGTGAGGGCATCTGGTTTTCCCCCTTCTCTTCCAGGTCGATATATGATCCTGAAGTTGTATTCGCTCAACTTTCTTACCCATCTTCTTTGTCTGTCCGTTAGGGCCTTGGTGGTCATGAACGTTGTGAGGTTTTTGTGGTCGGTAAAGACCTGAATGCGATATCTGCTTCCTTGAGTATATCTTCTCCATTCCTCGAATGCTTGTACCACGGCTAATAATTCCTTGTTGTGTACATCGTAGTTGAGTGGAGCATCTCTCATTCCTTTGGATCGATAAGCTACCGGCCTCCATTTCCCGTCTTCGCATTGTTTTGATAGTATGCCCGAGCATACGTATTTCGACGCGTCTGTTTCGATTTTGATAGGTCTACTTGGATCAAAATGGACTAGTACCGGAGTCGTGGTGAGTGCCTTTCGGAGCCCATCAAAACCTTGTTGGTCTTCAGTCTCCCATTTCCATTTTCCATCGTATTTTTTATGTGTTCGTTTGTATAGCGGTTTTGCTATTCTGCTGAACCCTTGAATCAAGCTTCGATAAAAATTGCAGAATCCAAGGAATCGTTGGATTTAAGTTTTTGTTTTCGGCAGTTGCCATTCCCATATTGCCTGAGTTTTGACGGTGTCCACTTTGACTCCTTCCTGGCTGACCACGAATCCTAGGTATTACGTTTCCTATTTGTGGAATTCACATTTTGAAGGTTCATCAGCAAAAATTCTAATATGCGTCCTGAGCGTCCTGTGCTTCTGACGCTCGGGACGCTCAAAACGTCAACCGCGATTCTAGACGCAACGTCCGTGTGACATTCCGTCCGGACGTCGCCATCCCGTCACACCGCATCCTGACGCCATCCTGACGTCGATCCCTGCGTCCTCTCCTTCCTGAAGACGTCCAATGCTCCGCCCCTGCGTCCCGACGCCTTCTGATTTTCCCCTCTCCCTTCCTGACGGCCTCAGATTCTAGCCTCTCGCATCCTAACGGCCTCTGTTCCTCGCCTCTCACCTCCTGACGATCACCTTCTCGACCAATCGCATCATGATGCAGCTTAGTTTTGCTATCACGGCCAGATGCTGCTCGGTGCTCTTTGGACGCCTGCAGGATACCATCTAAGGCTAGGCCAAAGTCTCCTGACGCCGTCGAGAATCCATACGTCTATCTTCCAGACGCCTTCGAGATTGCTCAACATCTTACACACCGGTTCACGACTTTGTCACTAGTACTAGTACTCCACTGACACGCCTGGTACTCTATTAAGCTTTGTTCCCATATTTTATTTTATCTACTACTATTACATTGTGATCGCCTCGACGTCCTGTAGCGATGGGCACGATGGGCACGATCATGCTCGAGTATCGAGCATGATCGTGCCCATCACTACGTCCTGCTCACACCGCTCGGCCTAGTAAATCTATTTATTCTATATGACCTCATCGCCGTTTTGGCGAACGTTCTCCCCCGCAGCTGCCTGATCTTCCTGAAAGTCATCCAGGTTCAGGGAAAGGCGACTGGCTAGATCTGGGTTGGCAGCGCTCTCCTGCTCCTGCTCTAGCGTCAAGTCTAGTGAGTCATCAAAAGTCACCGACTCAGCATCCAAGCCTCGAAGCGCCCGAGCAAAGGCCGACTGGCTAAAGTCGAATGACTTGGCGCTCTCCTGCGACGCATCTTGACTCTGCTGGTGTCCTTCTAGGACCCTGCCGTCGGTGTTGATTGGGGTCGGTTCTCGCGCAGCTGCTCGTCTGGGCTCCTGGCTGGATAGCTCACGCTCCAGTTGACTCTCCAGGCGTCCTACTAGGCCCCTCGCGCCAGTGTTGATTGGTGTCGGTTCTCGCGCAGCGGGTCGTCTCAGATTCTGGCTGGATAGCTGACGCTCCAGTTCGGCGTGAACTGCCTCATGATTGTCGGCAAAGCCTTCGCGCCTCTCCTTCAGAACTCGATTTTCTTGGTTAACCTTATCCATGATCGTTTCACGCAGATTCCGGAGCATCAACTCTTGCGTCGCCCTTGGGAACCCCCGCCATGTGTTCCTCTGCCGTAAGAAAAGATCTTGCGAATTTGTGAGCTCTGTACGTCTTGAACGAACGGAACGAAAGGCCCGGAGATCAGGAAACTCTTACCTCTGACGGCCTCAGACTTGAACTCCGGAGGGTCAAGGAGTGCCCCAGTTCGCCACGCCCGCAGAGTATGGCAGAGTATTGCACATGTGAGGCAGACGATTGTCTCATTGATACACTCTAAAAAACCCGGGTTTAAGATCCCCACCGTTCTCTTGCCCTCGAAATACTTACCATATATTGCGTCGGCAATCTGGGGCGCAAGGAACCGGAAGGTTATTTCCTACGCCCAGTTCATAGTCAGTAGTGATCCAAAAGCCGGGTTTCTCAATCCGTGATACCAACCTCATATCCATCTGAGGGACACATGAACCTGTCCTCTTCGAGGAGGTATTCGACCCTAGGCGCGATAGCTGTCGGGTCACCTCCCAATTCGTATAATTTCTCTATGTTATTTTTTATATAATATACGAATTGCCCCCGCACAGCCAAGTGTTTTTGCCGTATCTTTGATAGTTAGTAAAACACCCTGTATCTTATCACGTCCGAATGCACTTACAAGGTCAAGACTTTTCTCAGATGCTTCAATATTCCCGGCGTCCGCAATCTCATCCTGCGCGCGACTCCAAACACCGTGCACCGCTGACGTCAAAGTAACCGGGTCCGGGAGTGGATCAACAAAGAGGGTGTACTGAAGCATTAGATATTTTGCCACGACTACTATTTCTCCTTCTACCCCGGTCACCGTGTTTCGCCGTGAGTTGGTTACGCCCCTGATGCGCCCGGGCTGTGGTGTGGTTAGTTCGCTTGTTGGTGGGCTCGAGCTTCTAACACCAGATGTAGTAGTACTAGGGATTCCAAGTGGAGACGAATACCGTGCTGTACTTGATGACGGGAACGCTGGTGGGGTGTAGGCCCTGCCGGGAATTATCCTTACACGAGCCGCGGGGGTCCGCCGGACAAGAGTTGCGTCCTGCGATCCGGAGGTGGTCGAAAGTCGCACGGTCCTTAGGTCATTGTTTCCCTGTCTCTCAGCCGTTTGAGACCCCCGAAGTCGTCCGGATAGAGTGCCATCTGCGCCATCGAGGACTTCTACATCAGGTTCGGTGTCTTGTTCCGTTTCTTCCCCGTCGTCTGAATCATGGTACTCCTCATCCCCACTATCGTCGCTAAGATTAACAGGTTCCAGATGTCCTTGTCCATCAGGCTCCATCTCAGGTTCGGTATACGCAGTGGTCTGAATTGTGCTCCTGCGTGGGCGCTTTGGCGGTCTTCCTTCAAGACGTCCGGCAATTGGGGGTGGGGAAGAATTCCGACTTGATAACTGGTCGTTCGGTGGCGTACTATGGAAGCTGCCTGGTTCATTCTGCTGTGTTCCCAATCTGGACTCCTCCGGTACGACGTCGCGTCCACGTCTGTTCTGATTGCCTGCTCGGGTAGTTGACTGACTGGATACCATGGTGTCGGGTACGGCGCCGCGCCTACGTCTGCTCAGATTGCCCACTCGGGGAGTTGGCTGACTGGATCCTATGCTGTCGGGTACAAGTTCGCGCCTACGCCCGTTCAGATTGCCTACTCGGGCAGTTGGCTGACTGGATCCCATGGTGTCGGGTACAACTTCGCGCCTACGCCCGTTCAGATTGCCCACTCGGGCAGTTTGCTGACTGGATCCCATGTTGTCGGGTACAACTTCGCGCCTACGCCCGTTCAGATTGCCCACTCGGGCAGTTGGCTGACTCCGTGAATTCGAATGCATGGTGGGATACTGGACCGTTAGCGAGCGTTGGGTAAGATAGGAATCAGGACGTATGACAATTGAAATATATGTCCCGCATTGTGAAGGCTAGGAGTCTATGTAGATTCTTGTGTTGAATAGGATGCGTTAGGTCTTATACCCGTACACTAAGATTTAGGGGGTTGGTAGCCTCACAGACTATCACTCGGTATGCAAGAGCAAACGACGCCTACGCAAAGGGGGTTTGGGAGTGTTCAATACTGCGTTCGTGATCTAGGCTTTCTTGAATCTCATAGGACTCACTGGTCCGTCGTGGAAAATATTAGACGAAATGAAGCTGTCGCTAGTGTCGGGGCTAGGCAAAATCTAGCTGCAAGGGGTGTCGTTTAGCGATGTGGGCTGCCCGCGAGACATCGCCACGCCAAAAGAGCACTAGGAGTATCTACTCCCATCTCTGAACACCAAATCAGCAGCGCTGAAAGCACTAGAAACCGTATGTAAGGAGTTCACCTAGCGAATAAGTAAAACACTGTCAGTTCACGCCAGACCGGATATAGCCATGCACAGTCTATCACTCGGTATGCAACTGAAAGAATTGGCCGGGCAACGGGCTGAATCCTGTTGCCAGCGACCCAGACAATCTCAAGTCCTGGAGTCAGCACATTCTCGCGAAGAGAGTTAGATGGAGTGAAGGAGTACGCGATCCGAGTAAAAATTCGCCTACGAAACTGCGTTTTCAGAATCGTTCTTGTGCTTTGGAGGAGACATACTGATCTATAGGACTAGACACTGACAATTCGGTACTCGGGCGTCAGAAAAATTACGTGAAATGAAAGAGTAGCCAACATGCTGGCTGGGCGAAATCTAGCTGCAAGGGGGTCGGTTAGCGACGAGGGGTTGCTCGCGAGACACTCGCTACGCCGAAAGAAGATTAGGATTATCTACCCTCATTTCCGGATGTCGAATCGGAGCGCTGGGGGGGGCGCCTTAGAACCTGTATGCAAGGGGCTCGCGAATAAGCTGACGCAGTCGGTCTGTTCACGCGATACCGGATATAGACATGCACAGACTATCACTCGGTATGCAAGTGAATGAATTGGCTGGGGAACGGGTTTTGAGGATCGTCAAACTTGCGCTCGCGACGCAGACAATCTCAACTCCCGGAGGGCTCAGCACAAAGTCGTGAAAGAAGAATTAGTCGAAACCAAGTTATCGCTCATCTCATTCGCCACGCCTAAAAAGACTTGGCGGCATGTACTCTCATCTCTCGACGCCCAATTAGCGCAGCTGAACCCATGTAAAAATATGTAAAAAGACTTGGCGGTATGTACCTTCATCTCCCGACGTCCAATTAGCGCAGCTGAACCCAATGTAAAAATAAGCACTAAGATCACAGCCTAGCGATAGACCCACGCAGTTTGTGGACGCTAGCCTGGATAACATCCTAGAACAAGATGTGCGCCAATTACTAGTACGAGAAAATTCCGAAAGGTAGCGAATACCAGGTGCCAAAGCAACTTGAAGGGGGCCTCTGGGTTTGATTACTATTACTATTATACAAGCGACAACAACCCACGAAAATCTAAAGAATGCCAGACGACTAGAAAAGATGTATCAAAAAAAAAGGGGAATTTGGGCGGTGGAAAAAACGTGAAGATATTTATGTTCAGCGACGTCCGCGGCGACTTGGCCCTTGACGGGGGATAGGCGTCGGGGGTTCAGGCTGGTCGTGCCGTTTAAGACTAGATGTGTCAGCTTGGCCTTTGGCTTTTTTTTTTCCGACGGTGTGTGTCGCATTGGGGTGGGTACTAGCATCCCTAGTAGTTCAGGCTGCCGTAGTTTGCTGGGGTGCAGGGGGGCTAGCTATACCGGGAGGAACGCTTGTAGGGGCAGGAGTAGTAGAGGTCGTAGGAGCAGGCGGGGCAGTCGCTGCTAGTGTAAAGGTCTCGGGCGTGGGGGTAGGGGACGTCCCACGATGAATATCGTAATCCTCAGATTGTTCAGGTTGGGAAACAGTGCTATCGATGGTGCCATCATGCCCACGAGCGTGACGACGACGCTCTCTGGTTTGGGCGCTAGAGTCGCTGGTCCAGGTTCGGACACCACAGTCGGTGGTCTAGGCTCAG
>NESQ01000711.1:0-18389 GCA_003070745.1 Tuber borchii
TCTCCGCCCTCCCCACCCGGAGAAGGAAACCTTCAGGTCACTTTGTGTAGGTCTCGACCCCAATGTCAGGCCCCTCCTCTGGTCCACTCCCAAACCGAAGCCGGCCATCAGGAGTCACCTGCCTGTTCACCCCCTCGCCCACCTCGTCCTCTCGCTCATCGGGGAGTCACCCACTCTGCCCTTACTGGACGCCTCTTTGTTGTCGGATCTCCCGGACCTCGATTTAGAAGCCTTCATGAGGGCCTCCTACCGCATCCTCCAGCGCAAGGCCCTGGACCATGATGATTGACTCATGGAAGCTCTCCGTCCCACCCCCACCTTATTACTCCTTTCCTCTCTCTACGACACCGCACCCCTTCATGGGCCTGGGCAAATTTCTGGCCGGCCGAATCCACCAAATGCAAGCCTAGAAAGGTTACTTGGCTGCCCATCCCTCCTGGTCCCAACCGGATCTCTCCCCCCTCTGCATCCTATGCGGCGAGGAAGACGAGACGTTCAGCCATGCCATCCTTCGCTGCAGAGCCAAAGCCATCCCGTGGGCTCACCACCTCCAAGGTGTACTCTGCGTCGGGGCTGACTCCCCGCTCTGGTCCTCCGCCCAGCTCCTTCAAGGGCTCGCCTGTTATATAAACGAGACAAGCACCAACTTTCCCCTCACCATAGCCTCGTACCATGTATTATCTCCTGTTTCAATGGTTTTTCCTTTGCCCCAAGCCGCTAGGGGTCTTCTTTTTGGGTTATCACCTGCCCGCCTCGTTTGATATTTAGTTCAGAACTGATTGGTTTTTTTGTTTTTTGTTTTATGATTTATCTTGCTAAACCTGTATGAAGTGTTTATTTTTCTTTACTGAAATTCCAGATATTGGTTTCGTGTTGAGTACTTGACACATTTTGGGAAAGACGGTGGAGGATTTACTTTGTTACTTTACGTTGGGATTAAGTTTTTCTTTACGCCATAGCTAGCGCTACATACGAGTTCTTGTACCTTAACAATGAATAAATGATTTAAAAAAAAACAGAAAAAAAATGGCCTCTTAGTTGAGAGTTCTTCACGCAACCATCTATGTTATTATCCTACAATAAACTTTTATCTTTACACTTTACACAACCGGGCCGAAGATATAGTGTCTCTCATGAGCTTAGCGATATAATGTATAAGACAGGAGTCTGTATACTCAGCTGTTGTTATTCATAAGAACTCATGATAGTGAGATCACTATCGAGGGAAGAGCTTACCTGCTGCAAGCATCGCCCGAAGGCAAGAGGATTGTAACAGCCAGTTACAACAATTTCAACGCCGTCACCCTCCACAAGCTGCTCCTAGAAAAGGGGACCCCCACGTATATGGTCGACTAGACTTCCTCCTCCCTATCTGAGCGCAGATGCACCCTGATATTCCAAGGATCCTCCAGAACACCCGCCCCCATCATGCTTGGGACTCCGCAGGGCTCTCCCATCTCTCTACTGCTCATTCTTATTTATGTTTCCCCCCTTCACACCGACATAAGGGAAGGCCTCATGCTATCCTATGTCGATGACTTCGCCCTCATAGTCTCCTCCCTGTCCTATTGACCCAACATACGCGGCTTACATGGTCTCTTCATATACCTGTCACGAAAAGCCACCGCCTTGGGGGTCTTTTTCTCCATCCAAAAGACAGAATTGATCCATTGGCGCACCCGGAACCAGATGTTCTCCCTGCAATCCAAACAACCTCTCGTCCTCAACGATCAGATATTCTAGCCCTCCAAGCTAGTCAGGTTGCTTGGTTATTTGTTCTCTCCGCCCCTAAACTCCATCCACTACTTCTAAAGACGTCTGACTCTGGCCAATGCAGCATTCGCCTTCCTCAAAAGAGTTGCCTCCCCCGGAGCTAGGGTCTGTCCCTTCCTCTCTCATAGACTCGCCACAGGACTTCTCCTCCCGATCCTCACATATGGGGCCGACCATTTTACCCCAAGCACCCGCTCGACCAATTGAATAAACTCCTTCTGGCACAAGGTCCAGAGATGGATGATAAACTGCTTCTTTGCCACACTTATTCCCATACTCACTAGAGAATCCTGCCTCCCCCCAATAGCCCCCTACTGCCACCACAAGAGGTGTACTGCTATACTCAGAGTCTGCTACTCACCCCCCATGCTAAACCCAGCAGTGGCACACCTCCAGCAGACCTTTCTCTCGCTGTCTGTCTACAGGGCCGCAGACACCTTCCGGCCACTCACAGTAGGCCTCTCATCAGTCTACCTCCCCTTTAGCTGGAGACCCCTAGTACTAGTCCGGCCCCTCAAGAGATAACTCCCTATGGACAACCACACCCACCTCACCTTTCTGCTGGCACACAGGCTCTCACATTTCCCCCTCATTCTGAAGATGGCCCCTACGGCCTCCGAGGAGATACCCCCTCCCACACTCATCATCAGCAAAATGTATTTCAATACCGATCCCCAATAGCTAGATACCGATTACCATCTACACCTCGTGGGATTACTGGCCCATCATTCTTTGCTTCTGCCTTCCCTTGTTCGTCTCTGGTGGACCCCAACTTTCTACCCGTACACCTCTGTTGCTCTCCTATGTTGACCAGTACACTTTCGTTGTACACAGATCTTCCCTTGCCCAGACTTGATCCTCCGGCCCGCGCTTGTGTGGACCTTTACCCTTCAAGTCGGCGCTTGGCTGGCCTTTATTCTTCTGGTCTGTGCTTGCATGGATCTTCGCCTTCCAGGCAGTGCTTGCCGGGCCTTTCCCCTTCTGGTCCGTCCTTGTGCTGACCTTTATCCCCACGGCTCTGTACTTGCGTGGACCTGATCCTCCTGGTCCACTGCATAGTCGCCCCTGAATCCCCTGGTCCACGTTTTTGTGGCCCATGAATCCCCTTGGTCCATCCCCATCCGACTTCAGTTTTCCCTTGGTCTGCACTTGCGCGGCCACCCAACCCACGGGTCCTCGTTGCCATGGACCTTGGCAACCTCGTTCGTTACTTGTTTGGATCATGAGCCTCCAGTCTCATCCCGGCTTGGATCTCAACCCCCAGATAGCTACAACGCGCCTCAGCAGCCCTCCGGTTGCTCCAGCCACCATACCCTTGTTCCCGGAGCCACTCGAGCCGAGCTCCTTGGCTTCTCGCATCATTCTGGTCCGCCCTGGATGCTCCAAGGGGTGGTGCAGTCTTCGAGATCACACGAATACGGTAGAAATCGTGATTCGGCAATACCGTGCTCGTTCACTTTCTGCTACCTCTTATATTTACGCGAACTCTTCCCTAGAATCAGAATCTTTCTACCTATTACTTTTGCATAGTGCTTCACTGTTCTGCCTTCCTCCCACCTTTTATTTTCACATACACCCGATTCTAATATAATAATAGTAGGTCTCTAGGTTATTGGCTATTCACGATCCAGCTATTTTTCCCCGACTTTCCCCCTTCCACAGATGGACCGCCCCTAATTGGCTCCACTTCCGTACATACGATCCGTTCATTGAGCACAACCTCCACAAACCCAAGAAGCGATTCGCCTGCCTGATTCCGTCGCATACTTCATTCCTACTAGCTAACTAGCTCCAGAGTTTCTGTCACTGGGGATTTGTTTCGTTGTTGGGTCTGCGCAATCACCGCCTTAGATGGGCTGAAAGAAAAGTATAGTAGCGGTTTGCATGGCTTCCTCCCTTGGAATGAATCCTTGTCCCTCTCTTGACTTTCCCGGACCCAAATATCGTGGCTCAGCGGCTCATTCTGTCCTGCCTCTTTGGTACATCGCAACAGCCTCCACTAGATCTCAATGGGGTTTGAAATGGCTGGAAGTAGTTTCCACTGAATTGTAAATTTAAATCATTGTGGATTCCGTGTAAGTTTCTCTCCGGCCGAGGACCTTCTCTGCCACACGCTGCCCCAGAGTTCTTCAACATAATCGCGGAAGAGCACCGGTAGGTCAGGAATAGAAAACTGGTCCCCAGCCTCACTTAACGAGAGCCGCTTGATACCTCTTGCCTTCCCAGCAAGTCTAGTCTTCTGAATTACCTGATATACTCGCTGCTTCCATCAGCAAAAAACAGCCTCCCCCCAGTGCCTCATGTCGTTGAGTTTTATGTTTTGGCACATCGTGAGTTCTATGATTACGATATTAAAAATCCCGTTAGTTTAACTGAAGAAGATGATATTAATTCTGTTTTCTGCAAAATATGAGCAATTTTTATTAAGAACTCACGAACCTTTGACATACCGAAGTTGAGAAATTTGTGTTCACAACATACAACTTTGTAATGTAAAATGTCTATGAGATATTGATAAAAATAGCTCATATTTTGCTAAAATTAAGATTAGTATCTAATCATTAGGGGACACAATCGGAAGTATCATGATTAACCAGGGTCACTCGCGATTAGCCAAAAAGTAAAACTCAACGACATGGCTCACCGTTGGAATACAAAAGAGAGATTTTTTTTTGCTGATATTGGCTCCTGGACTTGAATTTCGGGGCTAATCGAGGCTGCTGGGTTCGGGCTAGATCTGCTGCTGGTTCTAAAGTTCTGCTGGCCTATCGCTGGACCTCTCTCCCAGAGTCTTGCTGCCCTGGTAGAGCGCAATCTCTGATTCCAAGTCTGCATACCGAGTACCATGGTGGTATCATGATCATATATTCCGCTTTAAGCAAGGTGCTCTAAGGTCTGGACCATGAAACAGATTCCGGTATTTCTATCATTGTACCAGAGGATTGGCTACCCATATTGTACTCGATTGGAAGCGCGGTTTGCTTCTTTGACTTGTTCTATATGCAGGAGTTCCGATATATCAGTAGACAAGTTATCCAGTGATCCCATTCGGCGGATGCTATTCTGAGACATAACTCAGCATGTGCATTTTTGGAAACTGGAAATGATAGATTGCAGTCTCCAGTTTGTCCTTCTCCACCTTCCTCAGTGCACTGGACTATCCCTCTTCAGTACCCTGAGTCTCCATTACGGCCCACCTTTTCTTGAAGTTCTTCGTCCTTGCTCTGATACTTCTTTGTAGACGAAACACGAACTTGCTCTGGTAGAATATTGTGGGTCTGTTATCCAGCACACCGAGTGGATAATCAGAGTGGCTGTGCTACCCAAGAACCAGAAGAAATTCGATAATGGATCTAACATATGCTAGGACCCGTACATTCTCTGATTGTCTAGATTAGACTCCATCGATGAATATTGGGCCCAGCACAGCTAGTAAGAATCGCATGATAGTCCGAATCTCTTTCTCCTGCCATGAACTGACCTCTTCGTAGCTTCGCTTAGAGAATTGAAAACCCTAGTATAGCGGGATCAACTTAGAACGATCATTGATTCGGCCTAGAATCCTCCGCTGCCGCAGATATCCCACCAACCAATCCATCATCCTCTTAAGAATTCCTAGATGCAGGAGGTGAGAAGTATCAGGTTGTCATAGCCGGTACATATTGCATAAAGAAAACCACCAAAAAGGATGTTTCTCCGCCCGCTGACCAAGTGACGCAAAGTACTCTACATCTTCGATATTTTCTCGTTCTAGCACTTGCTGATAGGACTTTGGATCGTGGTCCTTAAACCCCCCAACTCAACTACTGAGCTCATGGCCCATCTCAGTCTGCAGAATTTCGGAAATTGGGCAAAGCCCATTGATTATTCTTGCTAGGATGATGTGTTCTTAGTAGTCAGCAATCCAGGCTGCTAGGATCAGATAGCATCGGTGGACCTGGCCATCTGCGCAATCCCACTTGTACCATGAGCCAGCTATATCCAGCTCTGCTATCAGCTTCAGAATACGCTCAATCGCTCCATGCCAATATCAGCAAAAAAAAAATCTGTCTTTTGTGCCCCACGGTGAGCCATGTCGTTGATTTTTACGTTTTGGCTAATCGGGAGTGACCCTGGTTAATCATGATGCTTCCAATTGTATCCCCTAATGATTAGATACAAATCTCAATTTTAGCAAAATATGAACTATTTTTACCAATATCTCATAGACATTTTAAATTACAAAGTTGTATGTTATGAACTCAAATATCTCAACTTCGGTATGTAAAAGGTCTGTGAGTTCTTAATAAAAATTGTTCATATTTTGCAGATAACAGAACTAATATCATCTTCTTTAGTCAAACCAACGGGATTTTTAATATCGCGATCATAGGACTCACGATGTGCCAAAACGTAAAACTGAATGACATGAGGCTGTTACACACATGAGAATAGCTCGCCAGTATCATTAGTAGAGGCTGCGCCACCGTAATGGAGGAGGGTATGTCCAACATCAACTCACCGTAGTAGGAGCAACTAGAGGCATCTAGGTTGACTACTCGGGATACCGGAAGAACTCACGTTCTATAAGTATGATTACTGATTGGAAAGATAAAGTGAGAGTACTTTATTCCTTATCCGGTGCATATGCATATTCTGCATTATGTGTTATTATCTGGCTATTCGAACTGATCACTCGATAGCTCACGATAAAGACTATTGGTATGTTGGCATTGCGACCACATATATGATCTTAGTCTATTAGGACAAAGAGATCGAAGACTATCTACTGGTGGAGTGGGGACACCCTCAGATGAAATAGTTTTCACGAGTTCTCTGAGTTCGAGTGGGGCAATTATTCAGGGTCAAAGAGTGTTCGCACTTCCTTTGACGAAGCTGAAATCTTAGAAAGATACATGATTGTTAGGAATCAGGAAGTAGTGAGAATTTAGTATAAGTAGTAAGGGCTATTCCCTGGAGTTTGAAAAAATCAAGTAACGGAGAAGAGACCTTAACAATATAACAAGTTATTAAAATTAAAAGATTCGAGAACTTCTATTTTATTTCTTTACCTTTATCGAACCATCACCGCCTGAGCCTTCCTGACTTTCCTCCGTTACCTCGAACACGATCCGGCCTAGCTTTCTCTATTTCTTTGAGTTAGTTACCCCGTAACAGAGGCACAGGGGGCAGGCTGCTTTTTTGCTGATGAAGACCTCTGAATCTCGCCTTTCATCGGGTTCTTTTAAGGAGTTGGTAAGAGAATAACTATTACCCATACCAGTTTAGTGCCCAGCCATCGTAAATCTTTACTACTGTTACCAATTGACATCTAGACTGGTCAAGTGGCCTTGTCTCAGGAGAAGTTTGAACGGTGGGTTTTGTCAGAAACGAAAAGGAGGGGAATCACTGTTCCACCTCTGGGCCTCAAGTCTTGGGTCTCCCACCACCAGTCTGCAGTGTGAATCTCATTATATACTCTTTGGCCAGTACTATCCAAGATGGGCTCAGGATCGAAGACCATATGGTCTGCGAAAGGCAAACGACTGACAAGTAGTCAGATACAGTGCAGGATATTGCGAGAGTACAATGTTCCAGATCCACATGGGAACGCGGACCAGCTTCAGGGCCCAAAACCGTGTTCTACTCTCTTAAACAAACACCACAGTTCATCGGTAGTCTGAAATGATGTGACCCTGTTACCATCCAGTCCGTGCTGTAAATACTTATCAATTGATCCTTTTGTTAAGCCAGACCGCAGCATCCACCATCCAAGCTCAAAGGCTTTTGCACTTTGAAATGGGAGCCATGGGTTCCAATTCGCCTCTAGGTATCTGCGGTAAATCCCACCTGAACTCCCATAAGATCTACCAGCTTCACACGGGTGCTATTGCGTTTTGCTGGGCTAAGGCAAACAGGTTAGGTCTGGGTCCTACAGTTCCGGGCTTCTCAGTTCCTGAGCGCTATCTAAGTCTCTACTTTCGAGATCTGTAGGTGGCTGCCATCCAGTGAATTCTCAATGATGTTAGTTTGGGCTGGGGGAGTACTTGATCTAGCATAAAACCTACGGTGCACTCAAGAATTTTCATCTTCAAGATGCCAATTGCTAGCACCCTCTCTTTCGCTCAGCAGACCGCTTGGGTACGGCCTCTGTTTCTTCTTTGTCTGTATCTGCCTTTTCGCACACTGGTTACAGTGGATTGATAAGCGCTTACGTGTCTTGAAGGGCTTTCCGCAGTCTGGGCAGGTGGGATTCGACATCATCACGTTGGAATATTGCTACCGGCGTGATGTGATCGATGTGATAGGAGCACAAAGAGTACAGTGTTTGTACAAGTGATATATTTGTTGTATAGGGCAGGGGCTGTTGTGCTGGTCAATTATTGCTGACTTGTAACAGAACATCTCTCCTGGTTCTGTGTACTAGTACTAGTATAGTACGCACAAGGTGTGCTGGAGGGATGTACCAAGCCGGAGGTACCTCATGTGCTCGGTAGTGAACCCGACATGGATCTTGCCATACAGACCCGCCTGTACAGACCCTGCGACAACCCACCCTGTCGGTAATACAGTATACTTGAAAATGAACGTTTATTCAAGTGGACTGAGCATACTGTTCCAGATATTCATCTTGAAAACAACAGCTTATCTTGAAACGGATGTTTGTTCAAGTACGCAAAACGCACTGTTCCCTGGGGATGGGTGAGACTTGAAAGCTCAGTATCATGAACTCTGAATCTTGAAAGAGTTCCTGGAAGGGATATATAGAGAACGGTTTTAACCTCCTAGCTGGAAGATCATACACCACTAATTCTCCAGTATACAACAGTTTATATTAGAATACAAAGCCTACTCAACACAGCATTACCTGAACCTTTTATTTTAGTCCTACACCCTATCGCAGCCCTGCTTTGAGTTACGGTCTTTCCAAAATGAATTCTTTCCTCTGACCTTACCCTAGGCCGCAAATATCAGAACCGGTATCAGATATATATACATATAGGTACTACGCATTTCCCAAATAGGTATGCAAATCCAATGTTTCCAGACTCCAAGCTTTGATCCTTACCAACTTCAGACCCTTTAACATTCTCAAAACATAGAACAATTGACTTAGCTGACCTCATAATCCTGCTACAACGACTCTCCAGCTAAATTAGATATATAATTAGGTAAGCAAAACTCTTACTATTTGTCACCACCGCAGTTGATAACTTAATATTGTAAGGTAGAACACAGACATTCTGAGAATGGCACCCTTCGCCGCAGCGGTTATTTGTGTGAAACTTGGTTATGCTAGTACAGGCAACAAGGAATATCAAACATTTGTTTTAGACTTTAAAAGGACCTGGCTTTATTAGCAGCATCCGGACCTTATCGTCGGACCATTGGCTCTTGAAGCTGAGGCGAAGACTGCAGATTGGGAGTCTGGGCACCTTCAAATGTATACCGACTTTCCAAATCAATGGGCTCTGGTAAACCTTACGAGTCAGGCAGATCTTCTAGAGTGTGCTACACAATTCATGATCCAGCGGGAGAAGAAGGTTCGCGATAATATGAAACAAGAAATAGAGAGGGCTAAAGCCGAGAGAGCTGAAGCTGCCCGAGCTGCTGCCACTAAAACTAGCATTGCCAAACGCGACAAATGCTTTATAGTCGCCGCGACCTCAGTGACCCCAGTGAGAACCACGATCCCCGCGACCACCAGCACCCGAAGTACTCCTGGAAGGCCGGTGACTACCAGGCCATGCAGTACCCCAAGAAGCCCCGAGACTACATGGCCCCATAGCACCTCCAGAAGCTCCGAGACTACCAGGACCCAGGGCACCCCCAGAAACCACCCGGGTACTAGCTCCTTGGGTACCAGCAGCTACTTAAATCCCAGCAACCCCTTAGCCAACAGGTGTGCATTGGCTACCAGGAAGCGGGCAAGGTTTAATGATGATGGTGAGGTTCCTGGGAGCCCATCTAGACTATCCGCAATGCAGCAGAGACAGGTGGAATCGCCAGAGTTGCAGTACAGCTCTTTCAGAGTTTCCTTTCGTGGTCCTGACAGTGACTAAATCTACTCTACAACCTACGCTAATGTCCACGAGTTTCCCGACATTATGCTTTGGGCCTGCGAACAAGCCCCATTACTTAGAACAAAGCCCATACTGCTTAAGACAACTATTACACTACAGAATGATGAGTACTTGGATCTCTTTCCCAGCGTGAAGTAGGGTGGAAGAGTGGGAATGGGTATCTTAGACCAAGGATCATGGAATGTGGCATTGATGATGGCCTAGGGCAACAGCCCTGACGTGGAATCCTAGGCCGGTCTTTTGGTAGTAGTCATAGCTGCAAAGAATGATGAAGATCACTGGGCCAAGGATGAGATTATATCGGAGGCTACCGGTGAGGACAAGGATGAGTGGGAGCCGGGAAGGGACAATCACCCTGGGAACTCAGAGCCAGATGATAATATGGAAGGGCCTTCTCAGTCTTCAGATTGATCCAGGCTGAACAGGAGTAAAGGTAAGGAGAGGGCAATGGAGACTAGGGACAACGGGGGTGATCGGGGCCCAAACCAAGGTGATGATGATGATGATGGTAATGATAGCGATGGTGATAGTGATAATGGTGATGATGGTAATGATGATGATGATAGTGAGTTGTATCTTCGCTCAAGTATGTGATAGTCCAATGTATTGTCAAATTTTGAGAATTAACCAGCTAATTTACTTTTCCACAATATGCAGATAGAGTGCCTCCGGAAATACCATCTTCCCAACTTGACACAATAGTCAGCAATGAAACCGATAGGTTGATCTCTCAACATATTAGGGAAAATAACACCTTAGATGCTGATAATGATGAAACGGTAACTGCGGCCGTGGAACCTACCTCCACTAGCGATGGAGTGCTTCCCGGACTCTGTAGTGACCAGCTTAACAATGATTTTGAGCACTAATGCTTTGAAGATGCTATGAGAATGTTTGGAGCAGAACTCCTCACCCTAGTAAAAGGTGATATTGGGCCCTGTATGCTCAGAATCCAGGGAATCCCCCATGGACAGTTCCATCCCTATCAGGTCTGGGGTGTCTGGTTTATCGTGGAGTGTATCCTCGCAGACGGTCCCCCGGTGGTACTGATCGCGGATGATATGGGATTAGGAAAGACGCATTGCCCGCTCGCCACACTACTCAACCTCAAGTATATCGTGAATTAGGCTGGAGCAGGAAGACCCTTGCCATCCTTAGATGGGATAACGGCAATGCAATTGGAACAAGTTCGGCAGATCTTTAGCACTGAGAGTGAGATATACAAAAGACCCTCCATCATTATCATCCCCGCCAACCTTATCCCTGCCGGGGAGTGAGAAGTCCAGAGTTTGATTCCAAGGACTGGGCTTGACCTAATCAACCTCGATTCTCAAGGCCGGCTTAGTCACAATGAACTCAACCTCAGTCCTGAGGACCCCAGGTAAGGCATATCAGCAAAAGTTCACATTTGACCCCCATACCTCATGAGGGATAGGGGGTATGGGGGGCCAAATTATAAAACTCAAGTTGTTGTATCTCTCGTCCATGCCACATAACTACCAAATAAACCCTGGGTTACAGGGCATTTTCTTTTCTGTCGGTAATTTTGTTGTCATTCAACATTTTCTAGAGGCACTTCGTACTTTTGGAGCCGTTGCACGATCTACTCGCGCTTGCCTCTTCTACTTTAGTCTATCCGGTATTACCTCTCGCGTCAGGAATTAATCCTTTTTGGATTTCTGCCCCACGACTCAATCATGCTTCCCGACAGCCCAAACAGGCCGTTGTCTGGTCCATTCCAGCTTTGACCTTTCACCTATAGTTTATCCAGCATTATCTCTCGCAGCACGCATTGTTCCCTTGTTGATCCAAACATCCGGTTCTGAATTTCCTATTGACAAACTCTTCGCGACTCTGAACGTCCACAATACACCGTTCCCCGTAGTTCTTCTACGTTCCTAATTCTCACTTATTTCTCCCCTTCCTCCTTACCATTGCCACAGGACCTAATCCAGCGTAATAATTTCTCCGTGTATACAATATGTAAGCGGACACTATTCGTCACTTTCACGACGCGAACCGTCCATTATTTAATCATGCGTGGCCTTGCGCTGGCTGATTCCTTCACTGTTCTTGCCTTCCTGCCTTCTTCATGGCTCTTTGGAACTTTCCCTTGGCCCTAAGCGACTTTCCCCTGATGTCTTTTTTCACAACCTGGGTTGAAGTCTAACTCTAAGTAGCATATTCAAAATAAAAATAATAATAATATTAATAAGCTCTTTTATTTTTTTTATTTTATTAATTTTAAATCTACAGTTGTCCCAAATAGGATGTTACGCGTCCCCATTCAACTCCTCTTCGGGAGCCTCAACTGCCTCCCCCGCTTCGGGATTAGAATCATCGTCCTACATCTCGCTTTCCTCATCGCCTGAAATCTGCATATCCTAATATCCTGGGGCTTCTCTGTCCTCCAGTGGGGCACGAGACTCCTGATCCGGTATCAATCCACCCTCAAGCAGCATTTTCTTAATACGTTTTTTTGTATCTTCAACGAGTTTATCTCGCACTCCTGGTGGCAGTCTTTGCCAGGTAGCAGGCTGTCGAAGATTGTAACTAGTACACGTTACTGATTGGTTTTGAGTATTGTTTGATACTCTATATGTTTTATATTTGATTTCGAGTATCGTTTGATACTCTATATTTTTTATATTTGGTTTCAAGTATCGTTTGATACTTTATATGTTTTATGTGTTGTATCAGGATATCGATATTGATACCTGATGTGTTTTATGTAACATTTCAAGGCTGCCATTTCGGAGCCTTATGGTTATTTGATTACAAAGGCTCAGGTAGCCTAGCAAGTGTATTTAAGACCTGCTATTGTCTGGACTTAGAGAAAGCAGACTTCGACAGACAGAGTTTTCAATATACTTGGTTGAACAGTTACTTCTTCAGTTCCCTTCGAGAATCTTGAGTATTTCAAGTTGGTTTACCAAACACCTACTTTTAGGAACTACTTAGTAGTTGCGATATAGTAAGAAGTTTGTTACAACAACCTTCTCCAAGTCTCCGGTACTTAGTCTCACCAAGTAGGGCATTTTGCTATAGAGCTAGTATCGTTACCCTTATAGATTACGGCACCACCCCGTGGGGCCATTACCCTTTTTTTAACTTCGACAAGTTATCAAGATTGAAGAACACCAGAAACCTAGTAAGAGCACCGCGCACCCCAAGATAGGTCACCAACACCAGGCTAGAGACGAGAAAGGACGATACATCAAAGCACCTTCGAAACAACAGTTCATTATTGACGAACCTGGTAGACAACTAGCCAGAGATAGTGCCCAACGAACCCTATCATTGTCAGCGGAAGAACGTGCGAAGGAAGCTAGAGTAACCCCTGGTGGGTTCCCAGTATCTCCACCAAAAGAACCATCAAGTAATGCCCCAGTAGCTACAGTAGCAAGTGGATCATTAAGCAGAACCCCAGTAGAGGTCCCCGCAAACGATCCAAGCAGCTCAGATAGCAGTAGCAACTCAGATAGTATGTCACAACGAGGAGGGCCCAGCAACCCTCCACCTGAACCGGCAGATGAACCGGCAATTTCCCCTAAACTTGCTATCAAAGTTCCAACACCTAAGAGGTTTACCGGAGATAGCGAAGACCTCCAACCAGAGGCATTCGACCAGTGGTACAAATCCGTTCAACTTTATATGTGAATACATAAGGTACCTCAAGCATCAGATGGGTCTGGAAACAATTGGATACTCTACACCGAGGGATGAGCCCAAGAAGCAGCTTTCCAAGCAGCAGAGCTGTTCGGCGAAAACATTACTAGAGATCAGTTAGTACTCTATTTAAAAGAACAATTCCAATCATCCAAACAGAAGGACGATACCTACAGGATGTTCCACGATGTTCGACAAGTCAAGGATGGACAAACTCAGAAAATCTCAATCACCTCAACGGATCTACTCATGTACAGATCACGATTACGTGAAGATAGAGTCAGTGATTATGCGTTCATCCAGCAATTCTTCAAGAGCATGCACCCCAAGCTTCGACAAGATGTTGAGATGCAATACAGGGGTGATGAAGAAATCAATGAAGTAATCAACCTGGCTGAAAGACTCGATGCTATAAACCATAGCACAGGAGCCTACCGGAAAAGCCATAGTGAGAAACTACCGAAGACCAACAAGAGACAGGGGCCTAAGAAAACTTTCAATAAATCCAAACAACAGGGAGTGAAGTAGAAAGGAGCCTATTTCACTTGCGGTCGTGAAGGACATATGGCGAGAGACTGTCCAAATTTGAAAGATAAGGACAAAGGTAAAAGCAAGGCAAAGATTAAAAAGGATGTGTCCTCCAACATGGTGGAACAGCAAGACCAATTCGATGAAGTCTATATCAACTCGATGGAAATGGACAGCTATGCATCAGCAAAAGCCACCCACCCTGCGGCAATCAAAGCACATCATGCACTAGAAGGATCCATGTTCATCAATGGAACAGAAGCGAGAGTGCTGTTTGATACAGGAACAATCGGGGTAAACCTTATTAGTGCTACATTTGTTACTACCCACGGAATTCTATGTAGGAACTTGGAAAAACCAACTAAGATCCATATAGCTATGAAAGGTTCACGATCTGAAAGTCAAAAAGAATGTGTTGTGGACATCACAGCAGGGAAGTTACAAACGAAGGACAACAAAATGATTGTTGGAAACCTAGCAAAATACGATGTCCTGATAGGCATGCCATTCCTCTAACAACATCAGGCCACAATTGAGTGCGGTGGACTAGCAATTACCTTTCCCAAGCAAAGAGTTATGATCAACTGTATACCTACAAGCTGAAACATCCGCGCAGTAGTGATCAGCACTGAAGACATCATGGTGGAGCACTCCGAGGTGTTTCCAGAAAAAATCCCAAAAGGACTACCACCACTGAGGAAGATTAACCATCATATTCACCAGAAACCCGGGGAAGAATAGCGATACCAACACACCTACTCCGTCCCAGAACGGTGGATGACAGACCTAAAAGAATGGATAAGGGAGAAAGAAGATCAACAGATCATCGAACGGAGAGCAGTCCATGTAGCAGCACCAATATTCGCCCAGGAAAAGAAAGACAGAATAAAAATGAGGCCACTTGTTGATCTTACAGCAAGAAACGAAATCACTATCAAGGATGACGAAATGATTCCAAACCAAAAGATTATTCTAAACTCGCTAGCAAGAGCCAGATATAGGAGTAAGATCGACCTCAGTGATGCGTACTTTCAGACCAGAGTAGCACCGGAGGATGTGGATAAAACCTGTTTCAAATCAGCTTTTGGATGTTTCATCAGCAAGGTTATGCTTCAAGGAGACATAAATGCCCCAGGAACATTCATGCGCATAATGTCAGATCTATTCGCTGACTATATTTGACAGTTCGTATGGGTGTATATTGACGATATGCTCATATTCTCTGATACAGAGGACAGCCATTTGAAACACATCGCAATAGTGTGCAGCAAACTCAAGGAAGTCCAGTTTTACGCTAGCAGGAAGAAATCAGAATTCTTTGCGACCAGCATGGATGTGCTGGGTCACATCATTGACGAAGAGGGACTAAAACCAGCTCCTGAGAAGATAGCAAAAATCAAAGAATAGACCACACCTAGAAGCAAGAGGCAACTCCAGGAGTTCCTCAGAACTGTTAACTCTATTAGCCAATTTCATCAGGAAAATGTTTTTGCGCGGTCCAGGGTGGTCCTGAACGCTCCTGAACCACCAGGGGGGGTTTTGGTCCCCATGGTACTCCCTGGTCCGCGCTGATCCACCCTGGTCCACTTCGCGTAACCGAGGTGCGCGAGGTGGACCAGCGCGCCCCAGCGCGCACCAGGGAGGACCAGGGGGACCGTAACCCCCCCTGGTGGACCAGGACGTGTTTTTACATTTTCCTGATGTTATCCCTCATATTGGCACCATTACGGTACCACTAACTGCCCTTACTGGTAGTGAGGAATGTGTGTGGACACCCACCCATGACCAAGCTATGAAAAATATTAAGCGAGCTGTTTCACAATATGAGGTCATGAAACCACTAGATTTTGAGTCAACCACACCAATATGGCTAATTACCGACGTATCCGATAGTGGCCTGGGAGCTTGGGTAGGACAAGGGGAATCAGCCAATACTGCAAGACCGGCAGCACTACACAGCAGGAAGTTCTCTAACGCTCAAATGAACTATGGGACTACAGACAAAGAGGCCCTAGCAATTGTGGATGCCCTGGCGTCTTTCCATTACCTTCTTACAGGAAGCAAGTTTACAATTCTCACAGATCATCAACCCCTGATATACTTCAAGATAAGCAAGACACCCACTAAGAAGCAACTTAGGTGGAGGGGATTCATTGGACAGTTCGACATACAAATAGTATACAGACCAGGCCGATTGAACTATTTAGCTGACGCATTATCTCGACTTTATGTGGACGATCAGAGCTAGCCTCACACTGCGAAAGACCCCACACAGGAAGACCCTGATAACGACAGACTTCCTCTCTCTGATAACATACCCATTACCTTCCATAGCGAATACTTGACAGCCAACATGTCTCGATTCGAAAGCCTACCAGGCTTGTATATCCAGGACAACTCGGAATGTGGTAGCGAATGTGAATTCACGGACCATATGGAACAAGAACTGATCAACGATTGGGGAGATTACAGAAGTATCACTAGTGGGAGAAGTGATGAGGAACTACAACATTCACCCCTGCATTGGAGTTTTTGCGAGACAGATTAGTGCCCAGACCACGAACAGATGAAACCACATATGAAAACCTACAGCGGATCACCTAAGAGTAGCCCCCGGCGATACCGCCTTACACTTCCAACGAAGGAAGTAGGATGGATACAGAGCCTGATCAACACAATATACAACATCCCAGGCCACACCTGAACCTCTCTGGAATCAAGCAGAGACTTCATGAAGGCCTCGGATGTGAGACTAGAAGCATCCCCTGAGAAAGCCCTGATTGCGCAGTGCATCAGGCCAGACGATCCCTATCAACGAGACCCCTATATGGGGGAACGCTTTCCCATCTAAACATCGTACCTGTCGTCGAACAGCTACAACCTTCCTATCATAATCGTCGCCTATACACTGTATATGAGTAAGAGGAGGAAGATAATGATGAGGTATCACGACTAGAAAGGATTACGAACGAAAGAGACATCACCCAAGCAGTAAACGACATGGAATCGATATGGAGAGAACAGATGATAAAAGGTTATAGGAACGACCTAATCTGGAAATTGGCCCAGGACTCCAGCCTCACCCATAAAGGCGGAAAGATGGAACACTACCGTATATCCAACGGATTACTCTACGCCACCACTCGAGGAGGAGAACAGTGTCTCTACATACCTAGAGGGCATGGAGTAAATGGAGAAACCTTAAGGGAACTAATGATGGGAGAGATTCACAGTAAAGGACACCATAGTGCGGAACGAAACCTCTGGTATGCTACTGAGTATGTCTACTGGCCGGAGATGAGGAAGGATTTTTGGGACTATGTTCGGCAGTGCGAATTGTGCCAGGCCAACAAAGAACGCAATACCTTGCCTGTCAGTGATGCACAAACCCTTCCCTTCCCTTCCGAGATATTTTCGAGCTATGCTATTGATTTCATGGGACCATTCACTACCTTGAAGGCATACAATACAGTCCTGGTAGTTGTGGATAGAGCTGTGGGATTCTGCTGGCAGATTCCGATTTCGACAAGTCCGACCGCGACACAAACGATGGAGCTACTCCGGCATTATATTTGTACTCCACATGGAGTGCCCATCTCAATTGTCAGCGATGCTGACCCCTATTTTACCTCCCGGTTTTGGAAACAGCACCTCAAAACCATGGGAATCGAACATATAATGGCTGCGCCAGGCCACCACCAGACCAATGGACAAGCTGAGCGGAAGATTAGGGACCTCAAGACGGCTTTGAGGAATGTCACCAACGCTCGCCAAACAAACTGGCTGACTGCCCTTGCTGAGTTGACGGCATATGCTAACACTGGCTACTCCGATACCCTTGACATGTCCCCTTACAAAGCGGTGTATGGACGAGAGTACCCACTCTTGGACACCTATCGAACCTACCCCTCGGCCTTCCCAGCCTCCGATGATTATTATAACAGACATCTAGAAATCAGAAACGCGGCATACCAAGCACTGATGCTGGCCAGGGTTAGTAGCACTAGGACTGCGAGCAAGAGGAGGAAACCCGAAAAACCAGTTGAGGTTGGAGGGATGATTATGGTATATGGTGATCAGTTTGTGACAGAATCTGGCAGGTCTAGGAAACTACAACCAAGATGGCGAGGACCTTTCACAGTGCTGGAATACGATGAGCATACTCAGAATTATACAGTCAGTATGGACTCTAGGATGTATCGCCGGCAAAAGGGAGTTTTCCATTGTTCAATCGTCCAACCTTATCACCCCAACAACGATGAACATTTTGCGGGCAGAGCTCATGCGAAGCCAGTACCCATCTTGATCAATGAAGAACAAGAGTGGAAAGTCCTGTCGATCCTGGACTATAGAGTA
>NESQ01000712.1:0-18337 GCA_003070745.1 Tuber borchii
ACAGCCCCCGCACCGACCCCCTCCGCCTCCCCTCTTCTCAGGAAGCTTCCATTGCCGATCCCTACTTTGACAGAGCCGATGACCTCAGCTTTACCTGCATCAACACACCAGGGGAATACACCCGGTACCCCCTTTCTGGCCCCCACAGACCTAGCGTCATAGATCTAGCCTTTGCCAACCCCGCCATGACCCCTTTCGTACACAATTGGAACACCTCATCCATACCCTCCACAGATCGGACCACGTCCCCATCTCCATCTCCCTTTCAGCCCCTCTCAGGCATTCCCCTCCCCCCCAAGCCAAGTGGGACCTCTTGGATTGGACTGTCCTAGAACCTACCCTCAAGGCCTTCCGCGTCCCCCCGCCCCCCCCTCACCCCTCCCCCAGCAGTTTGACTCCTGGTTCTCGGCTTCCCTGTCCTTCTGACCTCAACTCTTAGGATGGCAACCCCTACATCACGACCTTCCGCCAAATCCAAACCATGGTGGACCCCCCTCCTCACAGTTCTCCAAAAGGAATACAACAAAGCTACAAGAAGAGCAAAGAAACTCCAAAACACACAAGCAAGGGAAACGGCAAGACTCTCCAGGAATGGCTACTTCAAAGCCATCAAACGCGCCAAATCAGCATACTGGGCTGATTTCCTCACCAAAACCACCCCCAACAACATCTGGACCGCCAAGAAGCTTGTTACCCCCAGGCAGGCGGTACGTTTCCCCTCCCTCCCAGACGCCAACGACCCCACCTCCATCAACAACGCCCTCCTCGCCCACTTCTTCCCGCCTCGGCCAGAACCCCCGCCCAGGGGGAGGCTCTCGCCCATGCCCGACGCAACCCCCTCACTCGAGATGAAATCTCCTCGGCCCTCGCCAAGTCCTCACCCTCCTCCGCCCCAGGACCGGACGATATACCCTACTCCGTTTGGAAACACATCCACAAGCACTACCCTGACATCCTTCTAGATCTCCTAAACCCCCTTCTGACGTATGGTTACCACCCTCCCTCGCTGAAAATCGCCAATGGCGTCGTCTTGGACAAACCAGGCAAAGCCTCCTACGACTCCCCAGCATCCTTCCGCATCATAGTTCTACTAAAAACCGTTTCCAAGATCCTGGAAAGGATCATGGCGGCCCGGCTCTTTTCGTTGGCCACGTCATCTGGCCTGCTTCACCCCAACCAATGTGGGTCCGTGCCAGGCTTAGGCACTTTCGACGCCTGCACCACCCTGGTCCACGAAGTCAAAACCCTCAACGCACCCACCGCAAGGTATCCTCCCTCTTCCTTGACATCAAAGCCGGCTTCAATAACGTCGACGCCCTCACCCTCCGCAAACGTCTCTTGGACAAAACACCCCCAAATACATGGTCGACTGGGTCTCCTCCTTCCTGTCAGAACGGAAGTGCACACTAGTTTACCAAGGCTCCCCCAGACCCCCTCCCCAGTCACAGTCAGAACCCCTCAAGGCTCCCCAATTTCTCCTCTATTGTTCCTCATATACGTGGCACCCCTCCATGCCGACATCAAGGGAGGCCTTATGCTTTCCTACGTCGATGACTTTTCGCTCACAGTCTCCTCCCCCTCCTACCGGTCCAATGTGCGCCAGCTACAAAGTCTTTTCACATCCCTATCCCGACGCGCCGCAGCCTTGGGTGTGTCCTTTTCCATCCCAAAAACAGAACTCATCCATTGGCGTACCCCAAGCCAAAGAGGCTCCCTCAAATCCAACCACCCCGTCACCCTCAATGACCAGATCTTCCGCCCCTCCGAGGAGGTAAGGTGGCTCGGTTACTGGTTCTCCCCCGCCCTCACCACCACCAATCACTTTGAGAGACGCCTGGCTCTTGCCAACGCTGTTTTTTCCTTCCTAAAGAGAGTCGCCTCCCCGGGAGTGGGAGTCCGCCCTTTCCTCTCACACCGGCTCGCCATGGGACTCGTCCTCCCAATCCTCACATACGCGCAGACCTCTTCGTCCCAAACGCCCGCTCTACCACCCGCATGAGCTCCTTCTGGCACACGGTCCAAAGATGGACTACCAACTGCTTTTTCGTCACCCCCATCCCGATACTGTCCAGGAGGCATGCCTCCCCCCCATAGGTCCTTACTGCAGGCATAAGAGACGCACCGCGGCTCTCAGGCTCTGCTGCTCACCTCCTACACTCAACCCCGGGGCAGCCCGCCTCCCGCCCACCTTTCCCTCCCTATCTAGTTTCAGGGCCCCTGACACCTGCCAGCCAATGACTATCGGCCTCTCATCCGCTTATCTCCCCCTTAGCTGGAAGACCCCGGTCCCCTCCCCCCCCATGAGGAGACATCTCCCCATCGACGAACTCGCACATTTAGCCTTCCCCCTTGGTCACGGCTTCCCTCGTTTCCCCCAGATCGGGGGAGCCATCCTCCCTCCGACAGAAGACATCCCACCCCCGACCCTCATGGCACGAACCTACGCCACCCTCAAAGAGAGGTCTCATAAACTCTTACTCCAAGACTGGTAAGAATCTCTCCCGGCGCCCCCCTACTACGCGTATTCAGCTTCTACGACCCCCCATCCGTTCATGGGGCTCGACAAATTCGCCACCAGCCGCATACACCAAATGCGCGCCGGCAAAAGCTACCTGCTGGCCCACCCTACCTGGCGCGACGACCCAGACCGCCCGCCCACCTGCCCCCGGTGTCAAGAAGCCCCAGAAACCTTCGAACACGCCATCCTACGCTGCCCGGCCAGGGCTGAAGCCAGACACTGCCATCTAAGTGCGGTCGAAAGCCTCTCGCCCGAGAGCCCAATTTGGAACCACCCTCCCTCCCTCTCAGCCCTCCGGCGCTTCATCCTAGACACCCGCACCGGGTTCCCCGCCGGTGACCCCCCCCCCTCGAACAATAACCGCTCCCACCACCCCCCGCACAGTAGCATATTCCTCCCCCACTGCCCCCCACCCCACGACCTGCATGTTGCGTTTGTAAAGTTTCCTTTGTAAAGTTTACGAAGCGCGAAGTATGTTGGATTTTCCCTATATTCTTATGTTTTTGACAGACGAGGCCGACGGTTTATGGCTTCACTACTTAGTACTACCAAGGCGTGGGAAATGGTTTCTTTTGTTATATGTTTTTGCTTTATAGGTTTTGTTTTTTCCATAGCTACCGCTACATGAAGCTTTTTCTACCTTAAAACAATTAACGCATGATATAAAAAAAAAAAGAGAAACAAAAAAAGGCCTCTTGGTTTAGAGTTCTTCACGCAATCATCTAAGTTATTTTCCTACAATATACTTTATCTTTATTTACACTATCGGGCCAAAAACCTAGTGTCTCTTACGAGCTTAGCGAAGTATTACACGAGACAGGAGTCAGTATACTCAGCTGTCATTGTTCGTGTAATCTTAAGATAGTGCGATCACTATCGAAGAAAGGGAGATAGTGCGATCACTATCTAAGGGAAGAAGGTTACCTGCTGCAAGTATCGCCCGAAGGGAAAGAGAATCGTAACGCCGTTAAGTATACAGACTCCGGTTTCGTACAGTATATCGCTTAGCTCGTGAGAGACACTATAGCCTCGGCCCGATATTGTAAGATAGAGATAAAAGTATATTGTTGGAAATTACTTAGATGATTGCGTGAAGAACTCTAAACCAATAGGCCTTTTTTTCTTTTTTTATATCATGCGCTTTTGATTATCAACTACGGGGTACAAAAGGCTACATGCAGCGGTAAGCTATGGTAAGGGAAAAACCCCAAAGAAATCCACCTCGGACCACCGGAAAAAACCATCATCCCAAGTCCTTCTGGTATGGAACCAACCGCAGAATCCCGCCGCGAAGACAAAAAAACCCCTATTGGCTAAGTAGACAATAGAAATAAATCAGCAACACGACAGGCAGGAGACAACAGGAAAACCGGACCCGAAAACTCCTCCCCCTTAAAACAAAGTACAAAAGAAACTCCGTTTATATCCTAAGTGCTCTTACAGAAACCCGACCGTGAAATTTTAGCCTAAAACTATAGAACACAGAACGGGGGGACAGTAACCGCTAAAACCAAGCAAATCCATCACATTACTCCGTAACCCAAGGCGTTGACATCGTCCAAGGAGGCAGTGCAATACCATGACCGAGCGTAACCGAGGGGTGCGACCGAGCCCGCCGCCAGGGATAGGTGGTGACCGTTGGCAGTAAGAGTGCCAGCTAATGAGAGGATGTTTGGCTGTAACCGAGCCACGGGACGGAACCGAGCGGAGCAGAGGAGGGGTAGACCCAAGTATTGTAGGAACTATCGGAAACGTGTGCGTGTCTGACTAGGCAGCCTCGAACGAAACGTAATCGAAGAGAGTAGAGAAATCGACCGTGGCCTTGTGAGAAGTTTTCTCTTACTGCGAACTGTGATCCCAGCCGTCTGTAACATGGACGCGAGGGTGTTGCCGACCGTGCAAATGCTAAGCGAGGACGCGAACCAAAAGCAAAGAGGGGGATGGGACAGTCCCTAAGAAACGGGTGCCCAAGTCCGAATCTATCATAGGGGGGGGGGTGGAGCTCACTGAGAGTGCGTTGGAGAAAGGATGGAACTGAGGATGATTTCTCGTGGTGTTGAGATTTCAATCGCCGGAGGTGTAGTGGAGATGGTTCGTGTCTAAACTAAGAGGCCTTTTTTTTTCTTTTTTTTTTTTTTTTTTTATATCATGCGTTCATTGTTTTAAGGTACAAAAAGCTTCATGTAGCGGTGGCTATGGAAAAAATAAAACCTATAAAGCAAAAACATATAACAAAAGAAACCATTTCCCACGCCCTGATAGTACTAAGTAGTGAAGCCACAAACCGTCGGCCTCGTCTGTCAAAAACATAAAAATATAGGAAAAATCCAACATACTTCGCGCTTCGCAAACTTTACAAGGAAATTTTACAAATGCAACATGCAGGTCGTAGGGTGGGGGGCGATGAGGGAGGAATTAAGCTGTGCGGGGGGTGGAGGGAGCGGTTATTCTTCGAGGGGGGGGTCACCGGGGGGGAACCCGGTGCGGGTGTCTAGGATAAAGCGTCGAAGGGCTGAGAGGGAGGGGGGGTGGTTTCAAATTGGGCTCTCGGGCGAGAGGATTTCGACCGCATTTAGGTGGCAGTGTCTGGCTTCAGCTCTGGCCGGGCAGCGTAGGATGGCGTGTTCGAAGGTTGCTGGGGCTTCTTGACACCGGGGGCAGGTGGTTGGGCTGTCTGGGTCGTCGCGCCAGGTAGGGTGGGCCAGCAGGTAGCTTTTGCTGGCGCGCATTTGGTGTATGCGGCTGGCGGTGAATTTGTCGAGCCCCATGAACAGATGGGGGGACGTAGAGGCGGAATACGAGTAGT
This sequence comes from Tuber borchii, assembly GCA_003070745.1. Classification (NCBI taxonomy): domain Eukaryota; kingdom Fungi; phylum Ascomycota; class Pezizomycetes; order Pezizales; family Tuberaceae; genus Tuber; species Tuber borchii. Next base: position 5,325 of record NESQ01000712.1, read on the forward strand.
AGGGGGGCGCCGGGAGAGATTCTTCCCAGTCTTGGAGTAAGAGTTTCTGAGACCTCTCTTTGAAAGTGGTGTAGGTCCGTGCCATGAAGGTCGGGGGTGGGATGTCTTCTGTCTGGGGGAGGGTGGCTCCCCCGATCTGGGGGAAACGAGGGAAGCCGTGACCAAGGGGGAAGGCTAAATGTGCGAGTTCGTTGATAGGGAGGTGTCTCCACATGGGGGGGGAGGGGACCGGAGTTTTCCAGCTAAGGGGGAGGTAAACGGATGAGAGGCCGACAGTTATTGGTCGGCAGGTGTCGGGGGCCCGGAAACTAGATAGGGTGGGAAAGGTGGGTGGTAGCCGGGCTGCCGCGGGATTGAGTGTAGGGGGTGAGTAGCAGAGCCTGAGAGCCGCGGTGCGTCTCTTATGCCTGCAGTAAGGACCTATGGGGGGGAGGCATGCCTCCCTGGACAATATCGGGATGGGGGTGGCGAAGAAACAGTTGGTGGTCCATCTTTGAACCCTGTGCCAGAAGGAGCTCATGCGGGTGGTAGAGCGGGCGTTTGCGACGAAGAGGTCCGCGCCGTATATGAGGATTGGGAGGATGAGTCCCATGGCGAGCCGGTGTGAGAGGAAAGGGCGGACTCCCCCTCCTGGGGAGGCGACTCTCTTTAGGAAGGAAAAAACAGCGTTGGCCAGGGCCAAGCGTCTCTCAAAGTGATTGGTGGTGGTGAGGGCGGGGGACAACCAGCAACCGAGCCACCTCATCTCCTCGGAGGGGCGGAAGATCTGGTCATTGAGGGTGACGGGGTGGTTGGATTTGAGGGAGCCTCTTTGGCTTGGGGTAAGCCAATGGATGAGTTCTGTTTTTGGGATGGAGAAGGACACACCCAAGGCTGTGGCGCTTCGGGATAGGGATGTGAAAAGACTTTGCAGCCGGCGTACATTGGACCGGTAGGAGGGGGAGGAGACTATGAGCGAAAAGTCGTCGACGTAGGAAAGCATAAGGCCTCCCTTGATATCGGCATGGAGGGGTGCCACATATATGAGGAACAATAGAGGAGAAATTGGGGAGCCTTGAGGGGTTCCGACTGTGACTGGGGAGGGGGTCTTGGGGGAGCCTTGGTAAACCAGTGTGCACTTCCGTTCTGACAGGAAGGAGGAGACCCAGGCGACCATGTATTTGGGGGTGTTTTTGTCCAAGAGCCGCTTGCGGAGGGTGAGGGCGTTGACGTTATCGAAGCCGGCTTTGATGTCAAGGAAGAGGGAGGATACCTTGCGGTGGGTGCGTTGAAGGGTTTTGACTTCGTGGACCAGGGTGGTGCAGGGGTCGAAGGTGCCTAAACCTGGCACGGATCCGCATTGGTTGGGGTGAAGCAGGCCAGATGACTTGGCCAACGAAAAGAGCCGGGCCGCCATGATCCTTTCCAGGATCTTGGAAACGGTTTTTAGTAGAACTATGATGCTGAAGGATGCTGGGGAGTCGTAGGAGGCTTTGCCTGGTTTGTCCAAGATGACGGCATTGGTGATTTTCAGCGAGGGGGGGTGGTAGCCATCCGTCAGAAGGGGGTTTAGGAGATCTAGAAGGATGTCAGGGTAGTGCTTGTGGATGTGTTTCCAAACGGAGTAGGGAATATCGTCCGGTCCTGGGGCGGAGGAGGGTGAGGACTTGGCGAGGGCCGAGGAGATTTCTTCTCGAGTGAGGGGGGTTCCATCGGGCATGGGCGAGAGCCTCCCCCTGGGTGGGGGTTCCGGCCGAGACGGGAAGATGTGAGCGAGGAGGGCGTTGTTGATAGAGGTGGGGTCGTTGGCGTCTGGGAGGGAGGGGAAAGGTAATGCCTGCCTTGTGGTAACAAGCTTCTTGGCGGTCCAGATGTTGTTGGGGGTGGTCTTAGCGAGGAAATCGGCCCAGTATGCTGATTTGGCCCATTTGATGGCTTTGAAGTAGCCATTCCTGGAGAGTCTTGCCGTTTCCCTTGCTTGTGTGTCTTGGAGTTTCTTTGCATTTCTTGTAGCTTTGTTGTATTCCTTTCGGAGGGCGGTGAGGAGGGTGGACCACCATGGTTTAGACTTGGCGGAAGGTCGTGATGTAGGGGCTGCCGTTCTAAGAGTTGAGGTCAGGCAGGACAGGGAGGCCGAGAACCAGGAGTCGAACTGCTGGGGGGAGGGGTGTGGGGGGGGCGGGGGGACGCGGAAGGCCTTGAGGGTAGGTTCTAGGACAGTCCAATCCAAGAGGTCCCACTTGGCTTGGGGGGGAGGGGAATGCCGGAGGGGGGCTGAGAGGGAGATGGAGATGGGGACGTGGTCCGATCCTGTGGAGGGTATGGATAAGGTGTTCCAGTTGTGTACGAAAGGGGTCATGGCGGGGTTGGCACTGGCCAGGTCTATGACGCTAGGTCTGTGGGGACCAGAAAGGGGGTACCGGGTGTATTCCCCTGGTGTGTTGATGCAGGTAAGGCTGAGGTCATCGGCTCTGTCGAAGTAGGAGTCGGCAATGGAAGCTTCCTGAGCAGAGGGGAGGCGGAGGGGGTCGGTGCGGGGGCTGTGGATGTTGAAATCTCCCACTACGAGGTAGGGGATATCAAGGGGGACAAAAATTTGGTCTGGTTTGACCGTGTGGGGTTGTGGGTATCTGGAGCGTGAATAAATATTCGCTAGGCAAAAGCGAGGAAATTTTGTGCCGAAGCAACCTGAGGGGGTATAAATTTCAATATGCATGCAGTCGCTCACATCCGGCGTGAACACTGGGAGTACGGAGTTGGATTTCAAAAATTCTGTGGAGACATAGCAGGCCACCTTGGGGAGGGGCGAGGGGGGGGCGAATGACTTGAACCCATTGAAGGTGGGCAAAAAGCCTTTGGAGGACGGAGGATCTTGCAAAAAGACCAGTTGCGGAGGATGGCGCATTGTAAATGACGAAAATAAAGACAAAAACACATCCCAGCTTCCCAGGCTGTTGTGTTGAATGAGCGTGATGTTAGGCGCGGGGGCCAGCCCCTTGGTACTGTTGGAGGTTTGGGTTTTAATCATGGCGGGGACGACCCCGACGGTTTACTGGAGTTACTGGGGGCGCGAGGGGTCCTGAGGGAGCAGGGCCCGTCGCGCCTGTGGGCGGCACATGAACGGCAGTTACAGGGCGGAGGGTGGCAGGGCCAGCATCGGAGGTTGAGTGGGCCTGGGGAGTAGTGGGTGCTGCCACGCCATCATCTTCCACATCCATGGACTCTTGACTGTCCGAGGATGCGGCGGAGCGGACAGACTCCGGGGGGGCACGGGGCCGGCGGGGGGACAGGGCGGGACTTGCATTCCTTGGAGTAAGCGGTGTGGTCGTTGCCGCAGTTGGCGCAGTGAGGCGGTGAGGTGGGGCAGCATTCGGCCACGGGTCTTTCTTTGCCTCCTTTGGGGCAGGTGGGGTTTTGGCATCTGTGGGCGGCCTTGGTATGGTGAAGCGCACAAAAGGGGCAGGAAGGGTGTTTTTGCTTGCATCGGGCGGCGGCGTGGCCGAAGCGGCAGCAGTTGGAGCATTGTGTGTAGCGGTTGGCTGAGATAGCCTTTTCCACCTTGCGGCGTTCTGAGTAGAGGAAGATGGAAGGGGTGAGGGTTGGAACGTCGTCGGGGTCAACGGAGATAACCACCGAAAGCGCTTCTTTGGCGGTTCGAGTAGCTCGGTCAGGGTTAAGGTACCTGGCCGACTGGATCTGGACCGCTTTCGCGAAACCAATAGATGCTTTGAGATGGGGGTAAAGCTGCTCGTCGTCTTCGGGCATCTCATCGGTGGGGATGCTGTGTATGACCAGCTGTATAGCGGTCGGGGCGAGGCAGAAGGGGAGCCAGGGGTTGTCGCCTGTTGGGAAGGCTTGGTTGAGGCGCTTGTAAGCACCTCGAAGTAGGGGGAGTAGGAAGAAGCGGGCGTCTGTGGGTCGGTACAAGTGAGTGAGACTGCGCCTCGGTCATTGACCTTGGCGAAAAACCTTTCGGGAGGAGGCAGTTTGAGTCGGTGAGGGTGTTGGCGACGATGTCGGGAGGGAGCGAGCGATACGTCTTGAGAGGGCATGGGGGCAGGAGACGAGCGTGGTGCAAAGAACCGTCTTGAGGCAAAGGGGAGGGGGGGGGCAGCAGCCTTAAGGCTCTGTCCTCGTTACTCGCAACCTCTGTTGCTTTGGCTTGCTTGGGTTTCTTTTTCCCGCTTCTTCCGCCGGAACCGGCCGCCTGGGCGTAGGAGGTTGGTTTCTGGGTTTGTAATCCGGGTGAAGGGTGGCGTCTGTGAAAGCAGACAGGTCATATTCTCCGGCGCGGAATTGCTCCGCCTCCCAGGAGTGGGGGAAGGCTTTGCCTAAAGCTCGGGGTTACCGAACATTTTGCCCAGCCTTGTGTCGTAGTAGGGGCAGTGGTCTCGGGGTTGATGGGGGCGAGGGGGGGGGGGGTGGGGCTGTGCGGGATTTTTGCTGGGTGGTGGGGCCTTGTGGGGCAACGGGGTAGGGTGGTTGGTGGGCTGATTGTTTTTAGCCGGGGCCGGGGGACGGGTGGGTGGGGCTGGTGTGGGGGCCGAAACCCTATGTGACAGGTCACGTAGGGCCGAGGTGATCGGGGTGAGGTCTTCCGGGGTTACGGAGGCATTTGTGATGTGGGAGGTAAGGTCGTGGATTTGGGTGCGGAGCTCGCCGTTCTCATTTCTAAGATTGTCGACTTGTTTCGTGATGGACTCGAGTTGAGTGGTGATGGCTACAATGCCAGAGACAGTTGAGCAGAGGATGGAGAGGATGAACCCTCGCCGGGGGTATGGATTGTAGGCTGGAATCGGAGAGGTCGGGGACCAGATTGGGGGGGAGACGTAGTTCATCCCTCGTCTGCCTAAAGATTTCCGCGAGGAAGGCAAGGGGGGGAGAGGGTCTGGGAACTGGGGAAGGGGATGGGGGGATTTGGGTGTTCCGAGGTGTGGAGGATCGCGAGATGGCGGCTGCCAGCTCTTGGTTGCCTGGGGGGATGGGAGGTATTTCCGACATGGGACGGAGGGGGGTGGGGGTGTGCTGGCGTGTGTCCCGGAAGCGAAACGGGTTTGTAGAAGAGTTTTGAAATGTAGGGGGGGGAAAGTAGAGGGCGAGAAGCTTGTCTAAACCAAGAGGCCATCAGGGCTCTCTTTTATAACCTTTCTTCCCGCAACTCATGACTCATCCTTCGCATCACGCGCCCCTATGACTCATAAGTGAGTCATAGTGTGAAATCCATCAGCTGACTCGTATGAGTCACTGCGCAATAACAACTAACCAATCAAAACATAATAAACCTATCATGTACGCAACTCGCGTCACATGCGTGAAACCCATGACTCATAATTATGAGTCATGTGCGAAAGTCATAATCATATAACCACAATCGTGAGTCATGTCAGAAACAATAAACTAATCATAACAAAGGAATGATACGCTATTGCGTAGTCATGTGAAACACCTAACCCTATAACTCACAAGTGTGAGTCATGTGAAACCTAATCTGTTAGTCACCGTTTGTGACATTAGCTCCCTCTCCCCCTAGCATCTGTCCCACGCTGCTCAAAGTCCTAAATCCGTCACCCGGCTTCCTAACCGTTTCGCCTCCCTTCACATCCTCCGAATGGTATCTTCAGAGTCTCTCCATCGTTTGCGTATAACTTCGAGGGTGAGGTTGCCAACCTCTACGGCTCGTTGTTGTTCCGAACTTTTGTGTTGTTGATCTTTGATCAATGATCTTTGATCCTTTAGTCAGTCCTGGAGGCGTTCCTGTTCGTCTAATAGTTCATCTATCTGTCTTCATAGACTTTCCAGGTCCGGGATCGTCGCCGTTTTCAGTTTTTTCGCCCCACTCCTCCGCCAGCCGTGTCCTCACAGTTTGTCTCGCCTTCCTCATCTTTTCATCCCTTTTTGTAAGGGGTTCCTTTCTGCCTTCTGACCTCGGGTAGTAGCCGGCTTTGATTTTCTCATTCTTATGATACCGGCAGTCATTCCGGAAACATTGCTCCCAATGTATCTTTTTGTGTTCTTCGTTCGAGGTTCGCCCTTCCGTTTTGGTTCTTGTGGGTACCACCCTTATCCTTATTTTTCGCTAAGGTGCATGAAGCACCCATCGTCGTAGCATGCTGTCCACGATAGTCCATTGTGTTTTGCCATTTCAATCGCCTTCGCTTCTCTTTCGTCCAGTTCTTGTTCCGTTGGCAGGTTGTAGCCCGGGCTAGTAGGCGGAAATGGCCCTGGGCTGGACTCGTTGTCTCCCCAGCCTTGGTCGGGTTTGAGTTCCATTTTGAGTTCTACCCAATCTTGGCTTACCTGGGTATCGTTGCTGGAATTGCTGGAGTGCATGTTGGGCGTTGTTAAAGTTTTCTGAAGGGTATCAGACTTTGTCGTGTTCTGGTGAGTATCCATTCCACTTAGCTCGATATTGGAGCTTTCTTTAGTGGAGTCGAGAGTCTATGATTTCGTCGAGTTCGTATTCTTGTTCGCCTTCGATTACAATAGACGGAGGAGGTTCTTGAATTTGTGAGGGGAATCGGTTGTCTTGGTAAGGTTCAAGGAGTGAGATATGGAATGTGTTGTGTATTGTCATTGATGGCGGTAGGTCCAGCTTATAAGTACTTGTTCCAATCTTTGCCAAGACTTTAAATAGTCCGATTTTCTTATAGTCCAGTTTCTTTGATGGTCTCATGGTCCTGATATTTCGTGGTAGGAACCACACCATATCTCCTGATTGTAAGTTCGGATCTGGTTTTCGGTGTTGATCGTAATATTCTTTTTGTCGTAATTGTACTGCAACCATTTCGTTTCGTAATGACTCATGTAGTTGAGTCATTTCTTCTGGTTTCTTCTGATTTCTTTGTATCAGATGTCCTATCATTTCGTATTCGGGGTTGATTCCATAGTTTGTGAAAAAAGGTGTGTTCCTGATCATTTCTGGATATCCGTTGTTGTATGCAAATTCTGCCAGTGGCAGATATCCGCAGCAATCATCTTGTTCGTAGTTGATGTATGCTTGGAGATATTGTTCCAGTATCGCGTTTGTTCCTTCTGTTTGTCCATCCGTTTGAGGGTGGAATTCTGTGCTTAATCTTCGCTCAATCCCGAGTTCTTCTGTTCTTCTTTTCCATAGGTCCGATGTGAATAGTGTTCCTCTATCTGTGATGATATCTCCTGGTAGTCCGTGTAGCCTGACTATCTCCATCATGAACAGGTTTGCAAACTGCCGTGCGTCCAAATCTTTTTTGCATGGAACAAAATGACTCATTTTGGTTAGGCAGTCGATTTCAACTAGTATTGTATCATATCCTTCGGACTTTGGAAGGTCTGTGATAAAATCCATGGCTATCGACTTCCAAGGTCTGTCTGGTGCTTTGTTTGATTGTAGAAGACCATATGGTGCATGTCATACGACTTTGGTCCTCTGACATGTGTCGCAACTTTTGACATATCTTTTGATAGTCTCTCTTATCTTTGGCCAATAGTATCGTCTTCCAATAAGTTCAGTAGTTTTTGCCATTCCTTATGTCCTGCTTGTGGTTGGTCGTGGTATTTGGAGATAAGAGTTGTCCTTATCCTTCGTTATCGGGGACCCATATCTTTCCTTGGTACCATAGGTATCCATCCTTCCATTGGCATAGCCCTAAGGCTACCCCTTTTAATTCTTTATCCCCCTTTCCAGAGCCTGTTTGATTCTTTGGATTTGTTCTCTGCTTTTGATGCTTCTTGTATCGTTCCTTCGTCTTTGTCGTGGAACTCGCTTAGTTCTATTTCTTCGATTGCCGCTTCCTCCCAGAACTGCTCTTTGGCAGTAATATTCCTTCTTGTTTCGATAGGTGTTTTTCCTTCAGGGTTTGTATGTCTCCTGTCCTTCTTGTGAGGGCATCTGGTTTTCCCCCTTCTCTTCCTGGTCGATATATGATTCTGAATTGTATTGACTCAACTTCCACACCATCGTCTTTGTCTGTCCGTCAGGGCTTGGTCGTCATGAATGTTGTAAGATTTTTGTGGTCGGTGAAAACCTGAATTCGGTATCGGCTGCCTTGAGTATATCTTCTCTATTCTTCGAATGCTTGTACCACGGCTAATAATTCCTTGTCGTGTACATCATAGTTGAGTTGAGTGTCTCTCATTCCTTTGGACCTGTAGGCTACCGGTCTCCACTTCCCATCTTCGCATTGTTGTGATATTATGCCCGAGCATACATATTTTGATGCGTCCGTCTCGATTTTGATAGGTCGTATGGATTAAAATGTACTAGTACCAGAGTCGTGGTGAGCCCTTTGGAGTTCGTCAAAGGCCTGTTGTTCTTCGGCTTCCCATTTCCATTTGCCGTCATATTTTTTATGTGTTCGTTCGTATAGCGGTTTTGCTATTCTGCTGAATCCTTGTATAAATCTTCGATAGAAGTTGCAAAATCCTAGGAAGCGTTGAATTTCGGTTTTTGTCTTTGGCGGTTGCCATTCCCATATTGCTTGAGTCTTGACCGTGTCGACTTTGACTCCTTCTTGGCTGACCACGAATCCTAAGTATTCCGTTTCCTTTTGTGGAATTCGCATTTCGAAGGTTTGACCTTCATTCCTGATGGTCGGAGAGCTTCCAGTATATTTTTGACGTCCTTCTGATGTTGTTTCAGGTTATGCGAGTATATGAGGATATCATCCAGGTATACTATACAACACATATCAATATATCGTAGTAGTACCCTGTTGATCCATTTCTGGAATGCGGCTGGTGCATTGCAGAGTCCAAATGGTACCACCAAATATTCGTAAGTTCCTAACTTGCTGCTGAAAGTTGTCTTATGTTCGTCTCCTTCTTGTATTCTGATGTTGTGGTAGGCGTCCTTAATATCCAGTTTTGTGAAATATTTGGCTGTGCTTAACCGATCCAATGCTTCGCCTATCAATGGTAACGGATACCGGTCCTTTTTTGTGACTTCATTGAGTCCTCGATAGTCCACGCATAGTCGTAGGCTTCCATCCTTTTTCTTGACGAACATGATTGGTGATGCTCTTTCGGCCTTCACTTCTCTTATCCATCCTCTTGCTTCGTTTTGTTTGATATATTTGTGCAATTCCTGGATTTCGTCGTAGCTGAGCGGATATATCTTTTTGTCGGGTACTTCCTCTCCTGGTTCCAGGTCGATGCCTAGGTCGATTCCTTTTCAATGGGGTGGTAATGTTGTTTTTTCCCCTTTTTCAAACACATCGAAGTATTCATGATATTCGTTTGGTATCGTTTCTTGGAGGTTATGTCTTTCTTCCTCCTTCTTCCTTTGTTTTTCCTTGATTGCCAGTTCGGTGCTGATGTTGATTTTTCCAGGTAGATCTCGTCTTGAATTGGGTCCCATCTTAGGATGCCCGTCGTGTCTCCTCTTCGGTAGAAGCTTCCGAATGCCTTTGCTGATATTTCGCTGATGCTGATCGGTTTTTGTCTTTTTCGAACTTGCTTGTACTTCCGAATCCTTTTGTTCCTCGATCCATTTTTTGCAGTTCCTGTACTTCCTGTAGTTTTTCCGTATTGATCATTTCGATGATCAGTTGTGCGATCCGATTGCCTGGTTCTACCTGGAACTGGTCGGTACCCTGGTTAACCAGTACCACCTTTATTTCTCTGGTATAGTCCGCATCTATTACCCCTGCGTTGGTTGTGAGTCTGTGTTTGACTGCTAAACTGCTTCGCCGGGCTATGCGCCCGTAGGTGTTTTGAGGTAGCCCAATGGCTATTCCGGTTCTGACCAATTTTTGTTCTCCTGCAAGTATACAGACTTGCTCATTGGCATAGAGGTCGTGTCCTGCCGCCTCCTTCGATCCTTTCGTAGACATCCTAGCCTGAGGAGATAATTTTTGAACTTGGACCTTTTCATTCCTTTCCACCTGTACTTCTGAGTACTTAGTGAGGAGGTTTTCTTCGAGAGCTTCGTCTTCTGGTACTGCATATGCAACTGGCGAACTGTTGAGACACCATGTCGTACATCGTGCGTTGTTGAATGCGATCTTCTTTTGGTCCCAATCAATCGTGGGATTATGTGTTCGTAACCATGGCATTCCTAGAATAACCTCGTGGTTCTGGAGATTTGCCACTTGGAAAGTTACCAATTCCCTATGGCTGTTAATGTCCATAGGTACTTTCGCCAAATGGGTAACTGGACCCATAGCCCTTGGTTTTCCATCCACAAGGTAAATCTCTCTTCTTTTCTTGGCCTTTGTTTTTGTAATTCCGTGTTTGGCACATATGCCTTCGTCAATGAAGTCTTCAGTGGCCCCTGAATCTATCATCGCATTTATTGTAACTGACTCCTGCTTTCCGTGTAGTTGTATCTTGATCATGATGTGATCATTTTCTCGTTCAAGTGATTCCGTGTAGTTGAGTGCCGCGTAGTAGTTTTCCATAATGATGGGTTTTCGTTCTGGTCTGTCTCTAGTACCATCTTTTACTGGGGACTTTCGTGGTTTGCCGATTGTTCGGGATCCTCTTTAACCTCGATTTCCTTGATGCTTGGCTTCGCCGCCCAAGGTCCCACTCTTCTTGGGAATTGTCCTTGTTTGGGTGTCGTGGTATAGTTCCTTCCGTTTCTTGGTTTGTCGCAATTTCGTCCTTGGTGTCCCTCCCCTGCGCATTTGAGGCATAGTCTTTCCCTTATTCTTCTTTTAAATTCTTCTGGGTGTAGCCTTGGCTTTCGTCTTGTTGCATCCAAGTCCATCGGGTCTCCTTCTGGGGTTGTACTATTGGTTGGTCTGAATGTTCCGTTCAGGTTTCATGGGGCGCTAGTCGTCCTTTCTGTGGTGCCCTTTTTTTGTATGTATTTGACCGTAGCTAGCATGGTTTCCTTCTTGATTGCCCATTTGGCCAGTGTTTCTGTGTTGACATAATCGCCACTGTCCGTTCCCCATGCTTCTTGGAGTGTTGAGTTCATGCCCGCGAGTAGGCATTCCCTGCTGTATGGTCGTCCAATTCTGCTTCTGTAGCGCGAGTCGGAATTCGTTCCAGTATTCTGTCATGGTTCTGTTTCCTTGTCGTAGTTTTTGTATCTTGAGTCTTGCTTCTCCCATAGCATCGATAGCTCGAATTGATTTTTGACTTCGTCCATGAACGCTTCCCATATTTCCCACTCATGAGAGAGTCGTCCTTCCGCGTACGGTGTTATCCATGCTCCTGCATCTCCCCTTAAAAGACTCGATGTGTACAAGATTCTGTCGGTATGATGGCCTTCAGTCCATCCCACAGCTGTGAAGTAAACTTTAAGCTGTGCCAGCCATCCTCTGAGTTTGGTTCTTTCTCCTGTGAACGTTTCTGGTTCCTTAATTTTGGCCTTCGGTTGCCTCCTGTAAGGTTTGCTATGATTTGCTGGAGTTGTTCCGTGGTGAGTTCCGGTACCTGGGTACCGGCATTCTCCGCGCCTGCTGTTCCTCCTTCCGCGTGTCCGCTGCTCCGTTGCTAGTGACATTGTATTTCGTCGGGTTCCTCCTGGTATGTAGTTGCTTCTGACCCGGCTGGTGATGCTGGTTCTGGTGTATCTGGGCTCGTTGCCCTTGATTCTCCTAGTGTCTGGTCGAGTGCTTCTCCTAGTGTAGTAGTATCGAATACCGCTACTTCTATGTTGTCTTCTTGTGGTGATTCCGTTTTCTCTGTTTCTGGTTAAGTGCTGCATATGTGACGCAATCAAATGTAATAATCCTCTTCTCTTCGGGCAATACTTGCAGCAGGTAACCTTCTTTCTGATAGTGATCGCACTTTCTTTAGTACCTATGAACAACCACCGCTGAGTATACAGACTCCGGTCTCGTACAGTATACCGCTAAGCCTGTGAGAGACACTATGTCCTTGGCCCGGTATGGTAGTAAAGATAAAGTATATTGTAGGAAGTTAACTTAGATGATTGCCTGAAGAACTCTAAACCAAGAGGCCTTTTTTTTTTTTTTTTTTTTTTTTTATATCATGCGTTCATTGTTTTAAGGTACAAAAAGCTTCATGTAGCGGTGGCTATGGAAAAAACAAAACCTATAAAGCAAAAACATATAACAAAAGATACCATTTCCCACGCCTTGGTAGTACTAAGTAGTGAAGCCATAAACCGTCGGCCTCGTCTGTCAAAAACATAAAAATATAGGAAAAATCCAACATACTTCGCGATACGTAAACTTTACAAAAGAAATTTTACAAACGCAACATGCAGGTCGTGGGGTGGGGGGCGATGGGGGAGGAATTATACTGTGCCGGGGGCGGTGGGAGCGGTTATTCTTCAAGGGGGGGGGGATGCCGGGGGGGAACCCGGTGCGGGTGTCTAGGATGAAGCGCCGGAGGGCTGAGAGGGAGGAGGGTGGTTCCAAATTGGGCTCTCGGGCGAGAGGCTTTCGACCGCACTTAGGTGGCAGTGTCTGGCTTCAGCTCTGGCCGGGCAGTGTAGGATGGCGTGTTCGAAGGTTTCTGGGGCTTCTTGACACCGGGGGCAGGTGGGCGGGCGGTCTGGGTCGTCGCACCAGGTAGGGTGGGCCAGTAGGTAGCTTTTGCCAGCTCGCATTTGGTGATGCGGCTGGCGGCGAATTTGTCGAGCCCCATGAACGGATGCGGGGTCGTAGAGGCGGAATACGCGTAGTAGGGGGGTGTCGGGAGAGACTCTTCCCAGTCTTGAAGTAAGAGTTTCTGAGACCTCTCTTTGAGAGTGGCGTAGGACCGTGCCATGAGGTCGGTGGAGGGATGTCTTCTGTCTGGGGGAGGGTGGCACCCCGATCTGGGGGAAACGAGGGAAGCCGTGACCAAGGGGGAAGGCTAAATGTGCGAGTTCGTCGATGGGGAGATGTCTCTCATGGGGGGGGAGGGGACCGGGGTCTTCCAGCTAAGGGGGAGGTAAACGGATGAGAGGCGACAGTCATTGGCCGGCAGGTGTCGGGGGCCCAGAAACTAGATAGGGAGGGAAAGGTGGGCGGGAGGCGGGCTGCCGCGGGGTTGAGTGTAGGGGGTGAGCAGCAGAGCCTGAGAGCCGCGGTGCGTCTCTTATGCCTGCAGTAGGGACCTATGGGGGGGAGGCATGCCTCCCTGGATAGTATCGG
>NESQ01000713.1:0-18224 GCA_003070745.1 Tuber borchii
GGCATTTTTCAAATATAATGCTGAGAATGAGGATGGTAGAACCTACCTGTACCATGAGTTTCCAGAGCATTTTGTCTATACTGTAAAAGGCGGTTGGAGTCACAGAAAGCAAAGCTTCTCAATTGGTCGTATGTATGCGGCCAGTCCTTTCATGGGCATGCGCTACTATTTAAGAATGCTGCTAACAGTTGTTTGTGGACCAACCAGCTTTGAACATCTTCGTATAGTGGCCGGGGTAGAGCACTCCACATTTAAGGGAGCTTGCAATGCCTTGGGTCTACTAGAAGATGACGGTAGGTGGGTGGCTTTGTTTAGAGATGGTAGTAGCTTTATGACAGGTAAAGCATTGAGACATCTCTTTGTTTTAGCACTGCAGCATACCACCATTACCAACTCTTTGAGAATCTGGGAAGAATTTGGTCAGAGCTTTTGTGATAATCTCAGAAATCTTCTGCAGAATGAAAGAGTGACTAAGCCATCTGGGTGGGAGAACCTGCAAGATAGACTCGCATTGGACTATGGCCTCTACCTTATTCAGGAATCGCTGAATAAGTATGGTAGGGCTATGAATGAATTTGAGCTTCCTGTACCAGTCTTGAACTGGCAGGAAAGAAGATTACAACAAATAGAACAGGGAGTAGTAGGAGAGGAGATGGGGTATAATAGAGAACAGGGGCTAGAACCCTATGAGAATATCAGAGTGAGATTGAATGAGGAACAGTTGAACTGTTTTAATGCAGTGATTGCTGGGGTAGAGCACTATGAGCACAACCCCTAGCAGCAGCAGCCAGCTGGTGCCTTTTTCCTACATGGCCCAGCTGGGACTGGCAAGACATTTCTCTATAACTCTCTCTGTAGCTACTTCCGCTTCCAAGGAAAGATTCTCCTCTTTATTGCATCATCGGGTATTCCAGCTCAATTGCTACCAGGTGGTCGTACAGCCCATTCCAGATTCAAGATCCCACTTTCAAATAACTCCAATACTTCCTGTAATGCCACCTGAAACTCATTCCTTGGTGACTTGATTCATAGAAGCTCGCTTATTATTTGGGATGAGGTTTCGATGCAGCACAAGGCTTGTTTTGAGGCTGTTAACAGGACCCTGAATGATATCTGCAATGCAGGAAATAACAATATATTTGGAGGAATTCCCACTGTTCTTGGTGGTGACTTTGCCCAGATCTTGCCTGTCATCAGACGTGGTACTAGGCAAGCTACTGTGCTTGCCTGTATCTAAAATGGGTCCATCAGGAACCGGTTGAAGGTGTTGAAACTCAGGACTAGTATGCATATTGCGGCATCTCCAGAGAATCAAGTTTTCTTCAGCTTTCTCCGGAATCTGGTGACCAATCAGAGTCCATATAGGCAGGTATCATTACCGTCATATATCCGCCGGGTATCAACTGTAGATCAGCCCTGTGATCAACTATATCCTCAGACTTTATTGAATGAGGCTCTCACCACCTATGGGGTTCTTTTTGGTCGTGGTATTCAGGCATTCCGCAATGAGACAGTCAACTATTTCAATAAGGAATTACTTGAGAGAATGCCAGATGGGGAGCACAGGTTCGATGCAGTCAATAGTGTTGAACTTGGTGAAGAAGCCGCAGCTGCTGAGCAATATGCGGTAGAATATTTGCAGAGCATCAGCCTGGCCAGTAGCCCACCTTCTTGCTTGTAGCTCAAGATTGGTGCACCAGTAATTCTCTTGAGGAATCTGAGACCCAGAGAGGGCCTATGCAATGGTACAAGAATGCGGGTATAGGGCATTAGCCGCAACTGCCGGCAAGTTGCAATTCTTGATAGCAAGTTTGATGGTGAGATCCGCCTACCACCACGAATCAAGCTAACTACCACAGAGGAAGATTTACCATTTATTCTGCATCGCAAGCAGTTGCCTATACAATTGTGCTTTGCAATGACAGTTAACAAGTCGCAGGGCCAATCTTTGGAGCATGTTGGTGTTGATCTCCAGATATCTGCCTTCACTCATGGCCAGCTCTATATAGCACTCTCTCGTGTGACCTCTCTAGATGGCCTTACACTTCTGCCATCCATTGAGACCCCTAATACCACTGAAAATATTGTATACCCAGAAGTGCTACTGTAATTCAATCCTCCTTGGATCACACATCTCTACACTTACTATGGGATATGATATTATTGGTAGAATAATGATTACTCTGCCAATAAGCTGTTGCTTTTAAAGTTTACTTCTTATTAGTACATTTCTTTCTTTCTTTCTTGCTGTCTTACTCTTTCTATTACTTTGCTTTTTCTCCTTTCCTATTACCGAATATTTGTATTCCCTGTTTTCACTTGTCTTCTCTTGTTTTTCTTTTTACTTTTTCTTCTTAGAGTATACTCTTTGTTTTTACAAGTTTTTTTTCTTTGTCTGTCAATTTAATTTTTGTTTTGCACTCTTTTATCTTTGTTTATCAGGGTACTTTTTTCATTTTCACCAGTTTTTTATTTGTTTGTCATTTGATTTTTAATTTGACCTGATTTTCCTTTGTTTATCTGATCATTTTTTGGTTCATATATGTTATTTCCTTTTTTTTTGGCAGTTTTTTTTCTATATGTGGTATGTTATTTTCTTTGTTTCCCAGATTTTTTTTTCCCACTTGGGGTTTTTTTTCCGGTATGCCTTATGATGATACCATAATTCTAAAGGCACATAAGATTATATTCTATTATATAAATTCTGGAAGATTGATAGTTCTAACAATTGTCTTTTTGCAATTTATTGCTGTATTTCATTCACCCTGTTTTCTTGGTCTCTTCACACTTGTATTTCATTCTTCTATCTAAACTAGTTTCTTCTTTCAATTGCTATTTCTAATATCTTCTCATTTTTCCCATTTTAATATTTGGTATTTTCACTTGTAATCTTCTTCCTTTATAAGTAACTCTTTGCATATTCTCTTTCTATACCCGTTTTAGGTGCTTCTCTGCTCAAGCCCTCTCATTGCACTCGTATTTACTTTAAGGAAAATTAACGACTTGGCATATTTACCCACTAACATGTAGCAAAAGGGGACGCTAGTACATAGGTACTACGCAGTCCCCAAATAGGTACGCAAATCCGATGTTTCCAGGCTCCAAGCTTCAATCCTTACTATTTTCAGACCATTTAATATTCTCAACATACCACAATTGACTTCGCTAACGTAGTAATCCTGCGCACTAAGACTCCCCAGCCAAATTCGATATTTAATTAGATAAGCAAAACTCGTACTATTTGCTACCACCGCAGTTACTAACTTAATATTGTAGGGCAGAACACAGACATTTTGAGAATGGCACCCCCTGTTGCAGCTGATATTTGAATGAAACTTGAGTATTCCAGTACAGGCAACAAGGAATATCAAACATTTATTTCGGACTTCAAAAGGACCAGGCTTCGTCAGTAGCATCCAGACCTCATTGTCGGACCTGCAGCTCTTGCAGCTGAGGCGAAGACTGCGGATTGGGAGTCTGGGCTCCTTCAATTGTATACCGACATTCCAAATCAGTGGGCTCTGGCAAACTTTGCAAGTCCGGCAGATGGTCGAGCCTGCGCTACACAATTCATGATTTAGCAGGCGAAGAAGGTCCGCAATGATATGAAAAACGAAAGAGAGAGGGCTGAAGCAGAGAGGGCTGAAGCTGCCCGAGACGCTGCCGCCCAAACTATTGCTAAACTCGCCAAACACCGTACAGTGGCTGCGACCTCAGCAACCCCAGTGAGAACCACTATCCCCGCGACTACTAGCACCTGCAGCACGCCTGGAAGGCCCGTGACTACCAGGCCCTGCAGCACCCCCGGAAGCCACGAAACTACCAGGCCCCGCAGCACCTCCACAAGCCCCGAGACTACCAGGACCTAGTGTACTCCCAGAAACCTCCCGGGTACCAGCTCCTTGGATACCAGCAGCCCCTTAAATACCAGCAGCTCCTTGGGCAACAGGAGTGCATTGGCTACCAGGAAGCGGGCAAGGTTTGATGATGATGGTGAGGTTCCTAAGAGCCCATCTAGACGACTTGCAAAGGGGCAGAGACAGGTGGAGCTGCCAGAATTGCGGTTCAGCTCTTTCAGCATTTCCTTACATGGTCCTGACAGTAACTGAATACACTCTACAACCTACGCTAACGTCCAAGAGTTTCCCGACCCTGTACTTTGGCCCCGCGAAAAAGCCCCACAACTTAGAACAAAGCCCATCCTGCCCAAAATGACTATTACACTACGAAATGATGAGTACTTGGATCTCTTGCCTGATACGGAGCAGGGTGGAAGAGTGGAATTGGGTATCTCAGACCAAGAATCATAGAATGCGGCATTGTTGATGGCCCAAGGCAACTACCCTAAGGAGGAATTCTATGCCGGTCTTTTACTAGTAGCCATCGCTGCAGAGAATGATGAGGATCAGGGGGTCGAGGAAGAGGTTATGCCGGATGCCACCAGTGAGGACGAGGATGAGCTGGAGCCGGGAAGGGACAATCGCCCTGCGGACTCAGAGCCAGAAGATAATAGGGAAGGGCCTTTTCAGTCTTCAGGTTCGTCTAGGCTGAACAGCAGTAAAGGTAAGGAGAGGGCAATGGAGACAGGAGATAACGCGGGGGATGGGGGCCCGAACCAAGGTGATGATGATGATGGTGTTAATGATAATAGTGATGATGATGATGATGGTAATGAGAGCGATGGTGATGATGATGATGGCGATGATGGTAATGATGATGATAATAGTGAGTTGTATCGTCGCTCAAGTATGTGATGGTCTAATGTATTGTCAAATTTTGAGAATTTACCAACTAATTTACTTTTCCACAATTTGCAGATAGAGTGCCTCCGGAAATACAATCATCCCTACCTGACATGATGGTCCGCAATGGAACCGATAGGTCAATCTCACAACATATTAAGGAAAACAACGCCTTAGATGCTGACGATAATGGAATGACAACTGCGGCCGCGGATCCTACTTCCACTAGCCATGGAGTGCTTCTCGGACTCTGTTGTAACCAGTTCAATAATAATTTTCAGCACCAATACTTTGAAGATCCCGTGAGAATGTTAGGAGCAGAACTCCTCACCTCAGTCGAAGGTGATATTGGGCCCCACATGCTCAGAATCCTGGGAATCCCCTATTGACAGTTCCTTCCCCATCAGCTCTGGAGTGTCTGGTTTATTGTGGAGTGTATCCTCGCGGACCGTCCCCCTATGGCACTGATCGCGGATGATATAGGATTGGGGAAGACTCATTGCGCACTTGCCACCCTACTTTACCTCAAGTATATCGTTAATCAGGCTGGAGCAGGCAGACCCATGCCATGCTCAGATGGGAAAACAGTGGTGCAATTGGAACCAGTTCTGCAGATCTTTAGCACTGAGAGTGAGATATATAGACGACCCTCCATCATTATCCTCCCTGCCAACCTTATCTCTGCCTGAGAGCGAGTAGTCCAGAGTTTGATTCCAGATACTGGGCTGGATCTAATGAACCTCTATTCTGAACGCCGGCTTAGTCACAATGACCTCAACCTCAGTCCTGACCACCTCATACGCGGCTGAGCGATCCATCAGATATCCTAGAGTGCCTATCGAGCCCAGTATCGCAATCCTGAACGCCTGGAGGGCTGCTAGTAGGGGTTTGGGATCTTGCAGGAATCCCATATGTTGACATTCCGAGCAATACAGACCTTTGACTCC
Organism: Tuber borchii; assembly: GCA_003070745.1. Taxonomy (NCBI): domain Eukaryota; kingdom Fungi; phylum Ascomycota; class Pezizomycetes; order Pezizales; family Tuberaceae; genus Tuber; species Tuber borchii. Next base: position 5,690 of record NESQ01000713.1, read on the forward strand.
CTAATGAAAATTGATGTTCCCTGCAGGATCCAGCTCACTGGTACCCCAATACACCAAACAGTGGGTGATTGGGTTGTGCAGACCGAGTGGCTGTTCAGTCAGGTCACAGATGAGGATGAGATGGAAACCCACAGTCCTCGTCCACTTAACTCAGTAGTAGCAGAGGCGAAGTGTGAAGATATTACTTTGGAAGAGGCATATGAGCGGATCAAGAATATTGCGTGGCCGTGGACCATCCGGCGCTGCGGGAGACTAAAGACTGAAAGAGGAAGCCTCTAGTCCGCATTGCCGCATTCATTCAGCACGATGTATGCCTGCAATACACTGACGATGATGTATCCGCAATGGATGATTGGATTAAGCATGCCAAGGGTGACAAGTGGAATGCTATCCAAACTGTTCTACATCAGTGGCATCTTGCGTGGCTTACCTTGAACCTTCCAGACAATGATGTGAGCTCAGATGACTTGAAACTTGCAAATAGAGGAGTCCCCTATCGTCAAAATTGGGATCGCAAAAACTACCAGGGTGGGCCTGTTTCCAGATGGCTTTCGGATGTTTATGTTCTGCAGTTGTTGGGCAGACCGGAACGAGGGGTACCGAATAAGGTGGTGATTTTTGCCCCGATGCCAAGTCAAGTATCTTATGTCAATTGGTGCCTCTGGACCTGTCATGCCGCTATTCACTCCATCTTGTATCACTCTGGGATTGTGTCGAGAGACAGGAATAGACTACTACAAGAGTTTGCTTTAGTTGATAGACCAGTGGCGGTGATCCTCACTCCAGCCCTTGGTGGTACTGGGCTGAACCTAGTTGCAGCGAACCATTTCATAATCTTGCAAAAGTTCTGGAACCTGAATGAGCAACATCAAGGAGTTGCACGGTTTCACGGTATCGGCCAAAGGCAGACCCCAAAGTAATGGATCCTACATTGTGAGGGAGGCGTAGATGATATGGCCGAATAACTTCACCAGAGCTGTGCAAGGTTTGAGGCACGGATCATGCACAGATTGATTGGGCAGACATTCTCATATACGGAGTTAATGGATGCTAGGCAACTAGAATCTGTGAGCTTGAGGTACAGTCTGCTACACAGGCCAGTGCTGCTGTTCCTGGTGCCTCACGCACTCAGGGTGGTGATGATGGTACTCCTGAACCTTCTGGAGCCCAGAGAAGTGAGGATGGCCCTCCCGGTCCTTCTGCCAATCAGCCTGGTGGTAATAGTACTTCCGATCCGTTTAGAATCTGGTTTGGAATTCAGGGCAGTGATGATGGCACTACCAGTCCCCCCAGGGCTGGTCCTTGCAACCCTCGCCCGACTTACCGCTACTAATATGAATTCTGGATTTCCTGGCCAAAGGCTCTTATCTCCGGTATTCGGCTGTTTCTTTTGCTTTTTTTCTTTTGTACTTGGGTTGTCAGCATTTCTTTTCTATGTCAAGTACGCTATAGATGGTCATTTCCTCTTGTTTTAGGGTCCGTGTTTGAAGGCTCTTATTACCTGGCTTCAATCCGCGGCAGCGTATTAGATTGTTTCATTTCATCGTTTTTCTAGTTTTCTACTGGGTTAGCATTTATTTTCGGTCTGCAGCATAGGTGGTCATTTGTTTCTTTTGTCTTGGGTCCGTGTCTCATAGAGTATTAGATTTAGAGTTGACGAGGTCAGTGCGTAGCGGTAGAGTCTTTTTTTTTCCATTTGTCTTTAGGTTTGCATTTTATCACTATCAGGGTCAAGGGTTTGCATTCGATTAGATATTAATGGCGGTCCTATTAACTCTGCGAGATTCCTATCTTTCTCTTCTTTTCGACTGCTGTCTCTGTAGCTATAACAAAATTTTGATTCTATATCTGCGGACTTAGCTTGAAGTTAACTGAGAATTAGGTAAGCACAGGACACCCTACACCGAGAATCGAGTTCATTCTGCGTGAGGTGCTAGGCGATGCTGACCCGTGTCACAGACTGCGTTTTTGTACTTTCCTCAGGATTTGAAATCTCCTTGGCTGTGTCCGAGTTGAGGACCATGCGCTAATGCTTCTTTCGGCTCTAGCTTCAGCTCTATCGAACCCAGTGCACTTTTGCACCATAAGATCGCTCTTGAGCGACTTTGATCTTGAGACTGGTATTGGAAAGGGGCTACCACAATATTATCTATATGTCGCGTATTTCTTTAAGGAGGCAAAGGCACCGGAATACCTTGTCGAGTTCTGTCACCCACGGACTGCACAACCTGCCTATATCTTCCAGCCCATACCTCACACTTTGCACTTCAATCTTGATATCATATGTCTATCCGGACAACCAAAGGCATGCTGCATGCAGGAGAGGCTACCCAGACTAATCAAACCCAAACTTGAGCTTCTGACTCTTCTGATTCTTGGCTTATTGGCAGGCGACAGGAACGGACCAGGCGTGCCAATTTACCAGAGCATCTCCCTCGTCATTCTGAACCCGAGCATTCCCCTCGTCGTTATGAACCCCATCATCTCCCACGTTATTCTATACCCGAGCATCATCCTCCTCATTCCGAACTAAAGCATCCCCTTCGTCATTCCGAACCGTAGCATTCCACCCCTCATCCCAAAACTCAGGATCCACTCGGCTTTCCCAACCTGAGCATCCCCCACAACGTTTCGAACCTGAGTATACATCCATTGTCGTTCAGGACCCGAGCACCTCTCTTGTCGCCCAGATGGCGAATCTAATGACGAAGATGGTGAAGAGGAATACAATGCTGAATTCTCTACCAGTAAAGTACCCAATGTAGTTTCGGAGGCTTCCATCTACTGAACTTTACACTACCGAAATAGAGAAGCAAGACGCAAATGTTATATCCGGTCAACCTGAATCTTCGACCATGGTAGAGGACCTAGACCTCACCTCGGAGTCTGATGTGGTGGAATCACGCCCTCGCAAGCGGACTCATACAAACTCCGAGGTCCCTGCAAACAGCTACGAGAGACCCCTTATTAGAAGACATTCACCAACTGAGAACTGGCGGTCTATAGGCTTGGGGCAGCAATATGGAATGTGGAATGACCTCTACAAGACGCTGCGGACTGAGCTGGCTTGGCAACAGCCCCGCTCCCTTGGATATACGTACTCAACATCTGAACCGCAGACTCACTCAGACTCCGCAAGTGCCACATCCGAGGGCAAGCTACCACCCAAGTTCTGGAACAGAGAGTTTATCCCCCCACAGAATATTCTTGTTTACGATTCTGCAAAACTTTATTTACCAGCAGAAGTCTATACAGGCCAACCATGGTCTTCCGCGGCTGTAATAGAGAATATGATCGAGAGGGCTAGGGCACTGGCATTGGATCAGAGCAAGCTGGAAAAAGAAGAATACTACCCTACAGGGGATCAGCGGCTTGCGGGAACAGGCTCCATCGCTTCTTCCTAATACAATCTCATTCGAGATGGTAAGTCCGCTAACCCAACTAAGAAAGAGAATCACAATTCAGTGGCTAAATGTTACATAAGCTGAAACATCGTGTATCGGCTTGTCGTGGCTATCTGGTTTCAGAAGCACGCAAAATGGTGGTCGAGTTGTCTAAGGTGCCGATCGCGGACCCTGTTGAGTACCGGACATTGGTGAATAACCTTCTCAAGGATGTTCCGTTTCTTAGACAAAAGGTGGATCTCGGACCTGGTCCTTAGACTAGCTGGTTTTACAGTAGAGGAGATAGTAAAACTAGTGCGTGCCTACCTATTCACCAATGAGCGCAGTCTGGGCTGCAAGCTATATACGCAGAAGTACTTCAGCCATCTGCCTTGGCCGACAGTTCTTCTCGTGTGCACTGCTCTTCGCTGCGCCCTAATGGACTACGAAGATACAGGGCACAAGTTCTTAGCGGTAGGGGATTTCTCACAGGCAGTGTTTGGTGGTCAGCAAGTGATTTCTTAGGGAGAACAAGGTAGCTAATAGATTAACAGACTACTACACGAGGTACTATCAAATATATCAAAAGGTAATTGCACGGACAGCCACTTCCCTGGACTGCCCTGGAAATACGCCCCTCCAGTCAATTATGCTAACTCAATCTGGGGTTAAATGGGAGAGGCACGGAAGAACGCGATAATCAAAAAGATAGATAGGCAGGTGCAAAAGATCCGGTTACAGCACGAGACAGAATGAATCGAGACTGCTAGGTATGAGGATGAGATAGGGGATGCCCTGCGTGACCTAATTGAGAGCGACGACAATACCTACGCATAGTCTACAGACCCTGTCTGGTTGTCCAGAGTTGAATGGTAGTCCAGAGGTAAACGGTAGTCTGAGGCGAACGATAGTCCGGTGGTGGATAGGGGTTGTAGCAAAATGGTTGTCCGAAGGGGAACTGTGAGCGCCGCCCAATTGAAGTCGGACACTTTGGAAGTTGCAACCCCCAAGTGTTCAGCTTCAATTCGGCTGTGCCAGTATTTTGTGCATCGATGGCTTTTCTTGTTTTTTACTGTATTTAATATGCTTGTTACAATTCGCATTGATGGTGAGTACAGTGACATAGAGTAGACATTTTGTATTGGTTAAATCCAGCAGGGGGGATTTTCATTAGTAATGAGTATTTGTTTATATAGGTTATATATTTGGAGAACAGCAGGGTGTACTAATGCAATCACTGGGTTAAGTACGACGCGTATATGATCTAGTAGATATATGATCAGGGAACCCAGGGAACCCAGAGGGCCTCAGAGCCAAGGCTGTGTGAAACTGGTGAAAATAGGAGTGGACGGAACATGGACTAGGGAAGAGCTGGTCCCCGGTTAGACAACTACAGAAGAACTAGTAGAGGGCAGAGGCAGAACCATGACAATCAGGATATTGCCAAGACGAATTAAAAGGCAGACTGCAGGTAAACAGGCTGGATAGAAGATCTTGAGCAAGAACCAGGGGCGACAAGGAATGCGTAAAGAGAGTCTGAGGAACACGTGGAGGGGAAGCGAATGGATCAGGTTACATGGGAGGGGAGAGCAAGTAACAGAAGGTGATTGAAATCAAAAAAGCATAAACTGGGACACGAGAGTAATAGAGCTGGATGGGTCTGGGCTGAGGCAGGCAGAGGCCGGGGAGTAGAAGGGGCATGTGAGAGAGGTTGGAGAGAGTATAGAAGAGTCAAAGCAAGGATATTGGAGAGCCAGGACAAGGGAAGGGTGGACCAGTGATTACCGGGACGAGGGAAGTGTGGACCAGAGATCGCTGGGACAAGGAAACCGTGGACCAGGACCCAGACCCAGGGTCCGAGTAAAACGGCTGGACCACGGTTCTGGGTGGCGGACCAAGAGGTTCAAGCTGACCAGGGGTAACCAGGTTACTTCAGGACTAGCAAAAACATTTTGCCGATGCTCTTTGGCTTTCAACCACTCATTGATACAACTCAAGTGTAATCCCTTCGGCATTTCATCGTCCCAATTTTTGGTATCGAAATGAACCCTATGCTTATGCTCTTTATTGACTTGAGCAGGGCAGTGAAGCAAGTCCAATGGCAGCTGTCAATTCAGCAAACTTGATGATTTGACAGCAAATGAGATAGAGATCTCCCGCGATTTAGCGTATTCCCCCATAGGTGATTGCAATATTCTAGAGATCTTCTCTGATTGATCGCAGATTCTGAGGACAAAATATTGGACTTATCATCCCCGGGCACATGTTCATTCTTAGGCTTATCATGCTGTCCACCATCATTTCCTGCATCTAGTTCCAGTTCTCGAGAATGCAGCTGGTCTATACATACCCCCTGGATGTAATCAGGCAAATGGGGGACAGCTTGTGGATCGAGATACAGGAGGCGACTTGGCTCTACCCTGTCTGGTCTCTTGTTATTCTGATCATGGTAGCATTACACCAAATGGTCGAGGGTGTATTCGAGATCTGAATTAGATAGAAGCCAGGTGTTTAAGTCTTTATCACGCTCAATAATAATATACTCTATAAAGGTTAAGGGCTGATTGGGAGATCTGTGCAGCCTTCAACGACCTTCGCCAGTAGGCCTAATGATCTAGCCAATCCAGCGGTGAGGTATGGTTATGTAAATCATTGCTCACAGTCCACGGATATCATATGAGTCTAACTCAGTGAGCTCTACACCAGCGATGTTCAGGGGATGCCAATGGAGTAGTCGTGAGTTTACAGGGATGTTTACATTTGCCCTTTTTTCCGCTAATAGCCTCAGGTTACGTCTCGAAGGTAGAATACAAGCTATTCACAAGGCACATGGACGCCCAAGTAGAGCACTCCAATCTGTATTCTCCTCATTAGTAGGTGAAATCATGAAATACACAGATAATTTAGAAAAGAAGTACCCTGTTGGCAAAATGTTAGCCCTAGCGTGATTTGCTGGGGTGGGGAATGCAATTGATGGCGGAGCAGGGTCATTAACTGATGATGTAGGGTCATCAACTGGTAACACAGGTTTGTCAACTGGTAATGCAGGGTTATCACCTAGTGACGCAGGGTTATCACCTGGAGGAGCAGGGTCAGCAACCTGGCGGGGAGGTAGGGGAGGTGGTCCTTACGCTTGGTAGTTTCCGGATACATCAGAAAGAGCGTTGCCTGGTGGAGCATTTCCCCAGTGGGGAAATAGATCTACATGAGATACAGGGGGTGCTCCTTGCTCTTGGTGGTTCTCAGGTGCAGTGGGAGGAGCATTCCCCGAGAGAGTATTTTGCCAGTGGGGAAATAGGGCTATGTGAGGTAAGGGGGAGGTCCTTGTGCTTAGTTGTTTTCAAGTAGATTAGGAGGAGCATTGCATAGGGGAGTGTTTTGAGGAACTGGGGGTACATTCAACACAGCTGTTGCAAGACCCAACTGAGCTGGGATGTTTGTTGATAGTAAATTCGCCAGAACCATCACCTGTGCAAAGGGGACTCCCAGCTGACCCTGGGTAGTACCAGCTCCCTGAGTCTTTACTATGATAAAGAACTTCCTCACACAGTCCTTAACGAGTTGAACGACTGTCTCATCGATATCCTGCATACGAGGCAGATCATTCAGAGCCGATACTGTGGCAAGTTTATTCGAGGCAGGGCACAATCTCCTTATCTCTGTGACAATTGGCTGGAAGTCAGCGTCAGGATAAATACTGGCCCTGACTCCCGACTCATAGTGTCTTGCTATTATCAGCTCTTTTGCAAGGTTCCGCTATGCTATATACAAAGGGTCTTTTGGAATAGCAGTAAGCCCCATCTTCAATTTATATACTGTAATTGATGTACTGTCAGTAGTCAAGCGACTCATACTAATTTGCCCTGTGAGAGAGTTTGGCAGATGCTGATAGGTCTGCCCCGGCAGAGTTGCCTGCCCCACTCCCAGATTCGCCATATGAACCTACTTTACATTGTTGATATTTTGTGCCATATTGATCCAATTTTGGTCTATATAGATAGTCTTCTCAAAGATAAGAGTCTTTTGTTGTGAAAATGGTGGATGCTGTTGATATTGTTCTATATCATAGGCGTTGTGAGATTATTCTTGGTGTGAACTCCCATCCACCAGGATCAACCCATATTCTATATACAACACACAGATGTTCAAGAGAGATTGAAACCATCATGAAATGTTTGAGTTGATTTCAAGATCAATCAAGAATTGTCATTTCAGATGCATTAGTGTTTCAGTTATTATCTATTTCAAGTCGAGCGCAAGTGATAAATCGCTGAACTCACATAATGGCAGGACCAACAATACTAAACTGATTCTACAGTGATTGTTCAAAGCATGGGTGGCGCTAGGCCCAACTTCTCACCCTTACACATTAAGATCACGATTGCCATAATCTTAAGTTATGCTCACCCTCAGAATATACACGCGACTCCTGAAATCAACAGAGCTGAAATCTAGCATGCCGGTCAAATCTTCATTTTGTTATTGAAGATACTTGCCTACAGTCCCATACGAGATACACCTCCGCAAAGCCCATACAGATCTCGATATCATACTTGCTTCTACCCTACGAAATTGGACTCCAAATCACATTGACAACCCCGTAACGAAAACAATTCATCCCAACTTAAATGAACTGAGCGAGTGCAACAATTCAGACTATGAATTTGATCCTGCCAGTTATCCGGCCGGATATGAACACAAAGCAATTAATGATCTTAGCTAATACTCCGCTACTTACATACTTAACAACAACACGTCTTCGTCTACTACTAAACAGAGGCATTATGAACACGTTGTAGAAGCAATTGGAAATGTCAACGGATATGACCAATAAAATATGAAACTGTGTAAGGACCCATGAGTTCCATTCATTAGTGTGAAAGATTTCAAACTTGCATCTTGGTTCATTGAGAGTAAATCCTTGAAATTGCAGATTAATGATTACTTTGCAAATGATCTTGGTAACCTGACATCAATTGGCTATAGCTCCATGTATATGCTGGAGAATAATCTTCAATCATTGGATCCAGATAGCCCATATCTACGATGGTTTGAAGGACAAGTTGTTAGTGAGGATGGCAAGAGCATATTTCCATTCTTCTATCGTAATATCCTGGACTGCATGAGATATCTGATTTAGCAGAAAACCTTCTCAAATGATTTAGTATATGTACTGCGCTAGGAATTCAATCATAATGGAAAGAGAATATATCCCGAGATGTATATAGCCGACTGCTGGTAGGATATTCAAGTACAGCTTTCCATACTACTTTATTCAAGGTAGTAAACAGGGCATAGAAAACACTTCCCGATAGGGCGATGGTGGTTCCAATCATTAGGATGTCTGATCAGACGCATCTTACCAATTTCTCTGTGGACAAGAAGGCATGGCCCGTCTACATTACTATTGGAAATCTTTTATTGACTAGACCAAACAAACCTTGATCTATAGCAGTTCTCCTTCTTGAGTTATTGCCCATTCTGCCCAAACTTGCCAAGATCACTGCAGCAGACAAACTCCGGAGACAGCTGAATATCGACACGCTTCCGGGTGTATTCGAACTCATCTCTGACCGCTTGAGAGATACTAGAGAAAAGGGTGTCCCAACAGACTGTGCTGATGGGAAAATCTGGAGTTGCTTCCCGATCTTGCCTGGGTAGATTGGGGACTATATAGAAAACACCATACTACACAGGATAATAACTAATGCCTGTCCTAAATATGAGGTCCGTCCGCATGAGTTAGAAACTGGCGCCAATCATCATCAGGCTAGAAATTAGGCAAGTAACAAACCTTACGCACGCCTAGGTATAAAGACGGAGCAAAATGGTTTTCACAGACTTGAAAGAGTTTCGGCGCCTGAACTGCCCATGCCAGATTTGCTATATACGATTTATCTAGGACCATTTAAGTATATGATAGACTGGATACAGGGATCTTTGAAGAAACACTGAAAACAGCAGGCGTTCAACAATGCCTGGAAGGCTTTGCAACCATGCCCGGGATTTTATGCACCCAAAATAGCTTACTGTGAGATTACACAGTAGCAAGGAAAGGAGATGAGGATTCTAGGTTGGTCTCTGTTGGGTGTCCTCATCATGGCATTGAGAGAGCAGGATAGCACACAAGTACAACCTTTCAAACACACACTCATCTGCGTCGGGTCGCTACTTGATTTTATTATAATGGCTTAACACCAAAGCAATACCGAAGAGACGATACAGTATATGGAAGACTATGCGAATGGTTTTCACAAGATGAAAGATATCTTCTTGGAGTTTAGAATATCGAAATAGACGCAGACCAAGAGTAATAAGCTGAGCAAGCAGCTACGCCACCAGCTTATGCTAGTAAACCAGTCAGTTGCTAGATCAAAGAGGCCCCAGGTACGCAAGAAAGACTACCAGGAAGAAAACAACTAAAATTTGGACTTGATCCATGCCGAATCCCATTTCAACTTTATTAAGATGCATCCAATAAGTCTCTTTCATGAGCACATCTACCAGTTGGGCAATATTCCTATGTATTCTACCGAGTTTGGAGAGCTCGAGCACAAGAAGCAGATCACGGAGGGGTATAGAAATTCAAACAAAATTGATGCAGCGCGACAGATACTAAGCAGCTACAGACGGCAGCATGCACTCCGGATGAGACTTTAAACTTAGAATTCCTGGAACGTACCCCAGCAGATCTACCAGTGGACGTAATCGAGTGTTTAGAGAAAATGAGAACTACATCAGTTCTACCTGCCTATCATAGGATTTCGAAAGGATGTCATGATGAGATACACAGCATCGTCGATTTTAGCAGAGTGTCAGATCTCTCCCGGGAACCAATTTGTCAAGAATTGATATGATATAGCCGACTGAACCTTCCACTCGGGTGCTGGCTTCCTGAAGATCTGGTGGTACTTCGATCGCTACCGGTTGAACTAATGATAACTCTTGATATCCCTGTGCTTGCATTCAAGGAAACCAATAGTTATAATATACCCCGGGCCCAGTACACTGGTACACAACTCTTCAGTAACCAGGCAAGCAGGGCATTAGAAAAATGTTTTTGCGCGGACCACGGCGGTCCTGAACTCCCCTGAACACTCCTGGACCACCAGGGGGAGTTTTGGTCCCCATGGTCCTGCCTGGTTAGCGCTGATCCACCCTGGTCTACATTGCGTAACCGAGGTGCACGAACGTGGATCAGGGGGACCAGCGCGGACCAGGGAGCACCAGGGGGACCGTAACCCCCCCTGATGGACTAGGACATATTTTTACATTTTCCTGATGGGAATGATTGTATTTGGATACAGGCTTGTGGCGAGCAGACATATGGTGTACTTAGGTGGCGTCTCTGACAAAGCTCATAGCTCTTTTGAAAATGAGGAATTACACGCACCAGGAAACTGTCTGCTGCCTTGCAAGGGTTCAATTAATGAATGTGGTTAACTCAGAATGCCTGTCAGACATACACAGCCTTGTCACCATTATCAGAGGGATGACGCCCTGGAACTGATAATTGTTGATATAGGAACGATAATAGGCTTATTGTATCTCATCCCAGAAACAGACTAGCACTTGCTGGTCAACAGCCGGATCAATTCAAGGATATTTAACGAGATCTATTGAACCCTGCAAGAGGAAGCAGGTCCTAGGTGATTACACACAGATGTATATACGTTATTAAACTTGGGCTCTGTTGCTCACACGTCTTGGCTCCCAGACAGAGTCAGGACGTGGGAAACAATTTGGCCAGTGCGTGGGAAACAACAGAGTCTGGGGGTGGGAAACATCAGAGCCAGGGCATGGGAACTTCAAACGACAGAGCCTGGGCACCGGAAATAACGTAGCCAGGAGTTTGGAAACACATTAGTATATAGACATATAAAAATTGAAACTATTTGAAGAATTACGCTAGTCAGACCATGGGTGAAATTTTCAAGTACTAGTACTACTCAGGCTAGTAGCGTGGGCTAGGGCTACGTCGCTCCCCAGAAAGAAATTTGAGGTCACTCCAGGAGCAGAATAGTGCGTCTGGAGTTGACCTAGAAGAGGAAGGAAAAGAGGGTGTTTTGGGGAGGCGTCAGGATATAGGAAAGATGGTAGGAAGTAAGAGGGGTGTAGTGATAATCCATTAGGGCCAGGGGTGGTGGAAAGGTACCAGGATGCCGGTGAAGTGAAATCTAGCTTCCCGACACAACTGGTGTTGAAATTCACTTCAGGATGCACGGGAAGCAGGGGACATAAAAATTGGAGAGTGATACGTCAGGATGCTGCTTCAGGGTATCAGACACATATTCTATTTGTACTGATGTCTTTGGTTGAGGGTTCTTCATGTACCCATCTAAGATATTGTCCTACAATATACTATTTTCTTTAGATCTTGCCCCACTAGGCCCAAGACTATAGTGTCTCCATCAGTCAAAAAAATTCTCCCTCATATATGACCTACATATCTCCCTGTACCTGCTAGTAATACCACCTCCCCCAGTCCCTGCTGTCCCTTGTACATTTACCACCTTTCCTAAAGACCCAAGAGGCCTTCTGAAAGCCCTATTCATGCCTTCGGTGCCATTTATCATCCTCTTTTGCAGGTGGCCCCTACCTTTCTCCACTAGCAAGAAGGTCTCGCTTAACTGACCCCTGTTTTTTTTTGCATTTCCATCCAGGCAATTTTGGCTGTTGTGCCTCCGCTTTGTAGCTGGGGGCATCAAGAATAACCTTGCCTGTCTCAGTGTCCCATTATGCCCTTAGCACTCTCCCTTCCCCTTGTATTCTCCGTTATGGATTTCGTCCCACTAGGGACATTGTTCATGTCATAACATGTACTCTCTACCCCTGGTGCGTCTCTGGAACAACCTGGTCTCTCGCAGCCTCCCATATCGCACTTTTTTCTCTCTCTCTTTCCCTTGATTTCTCCGTTATGGATTTCGTCCCCTAGGGGAAGTTCTTCAGGTCATAACATCTACTCTCTACCCCTGGACCAGCCCCACACACCCTTTTGTTTCCAAAGTATGCGTGCCAAATCTGTTTTATTTCACTGAAGCCCGTATCTTTTGTGCCTTGTCTCGTCCTTCTCCTGACATTCATGATTTGCTTTGCCTTTCTGTACTACTCCTATTTGTCGCCTCGGTTAGTTCACAATCGATATCCTTAGG
>NESQ01000714.1:0-18070 GCA_003070745.1 Tuber borchii
ACGTCGGGCTTCAGCCCCCTGACCCGCCATGGACCTCTGGCCCCCCATCTCGCTCTTCCAGCCCCACTGGGCCTCCTCTGTCACTCCCTCTACCTCTGAGATCTCCTCTGAGGCTCGTTTTCTGGCCTCTTTGTTTCTACGAACTCGTTCCCTCATCAGCTTCACCCCGAACAACTACCTTCTCTGACCCCTCAAGAGTGCGACAGCCTCTCGATCGGCGAAAGCTCCCTCCTCCCTCTGCTGTGTGCCTCCCTCCACGCGGTTAATTCACTCGGCTCCCAATTGGAGGAGCTCCGATCGTCAGTCCACGACCTGCAGTCGCAAGTCGCCAATTCCTCCCCTAACGAGCAACTCCGTGAAGTCCGCGATGCCATCCGGGACTTGTCACACAGAATGGTCGCCACCCCTGCTGCTGCTGCCCCCAGAAAGGGCCCGCGCGCCTCCCCCACCCCCCCTCCCGTGCACCCTGGCCCCTCTGGCCCTCATCTTCGCTCCCTCCTCCGAGGCCTCCCCCCCGCTCCTCATGCCCCCCCCAAGCAAAATCATACGCTCAAGTCATTCACGGTGGTACCTCTGAGTTTAATGCCGCAGTCAGAGCCAATAAGGCCAAGTCCAAGGCAAAGGGTAAGAACTCCCCCAATAGCACCACTGCTAACAAAGTCGCGGCGGTCGCACAGGACGCCTCCCCGAAGGGTCCTGCTCCTCTCCCCAGTGCTGCTAGAAGGTTTTTCGCCCCTCGTTCGACCCATTGTCCCCACCCTCAGGAATCCTCCATTCGCGTCCGCTTGCCTGACATCGCTGCTTCTGTCCTCCGCGAGGCTGGCTCTGATCTCCCAAGGTCCTTTCGAGTCTCGGTTAGCCCGAAAGGCGCCATTTCGCTCACTGTGGCTGATCCCCTTGTTCCCGCCTCTTGCTACGCTCCCTTTTTTGACGCCTTCGCTGCCAGGCTTAACCAATCTTTCCCAGTAAACGACAATCCCTGGGAACATTTCCGTTACGCCCCCACTGACGTACAGTTTGCCATCCATGGCATCCCCATGGACGCCCACCCTGACTCAGAGGAGGAGCTCCACCCCTACTACGCGCCGGCGTTGACAACGCAAAAAACATGATTATCACCCGCTCCCGTTTCCTCAATGCTGACCGTGAAGCCAGAACTAACGGTAAGAAGCCTTCTCAGTCGTCGTCCATGTCCCAGCGGATTTGGCGTGGCGCATGACAGACCCCCCCCGTATCCTCCTCTTTGGCGACAATCGCGAAGTCAAAAGAGCCTACTCCTCCAACTCTCAAAGTCAGTGCTTCAACTGCTGGAAATTCGGGCATCTAAAACCTCTTTGCAAGGAATCAACCGTCTGCCAACTCTGGCGGGCCCTCACTCCAAAGCCGACCACCGCTGTTCAAACCCTACCTGTCCTAAAGAAGGAAACCTTCGCCCCATCCTTGGTTGTTGCATAGCCTCGCCGCCAAATGCCCAAACTGCCATGGCCCTCACTCTGCCAGAGACAGGGATTGCCCTGAACGCCCCCCCACTGCCCCTACGGACGCAGGCACAATTGGTGTCTCCGACCCCATGGATACCTCAGAGTCAGCCCCCCCTCCCCCCCTCAAGGCCAGGTGCCCAGCACCCCTCAAGCCAGGCCCATCCCCTCGGGAACCGATCCCCTCGTCACTCCCAAACCATGCCGTCTTTCTCGTCATACCGCCCTCCCTCAAGGTCAGGTCGCCCACTCCCCGATGTGGACCCTAGCCCCTCCCCTGCCCCTAGAGACACTTCGGCCTCGCGCCGGTAAATGTCTAACACCACTTCCGAAAACCTGAGGGGGCCGGCCCCCCTCCGCTCGCTTCATCTTGTTCAACACAACTGCCTAGGGAGCTGGAATGTGTTTCTTTCTTTGTTTAATTCTTTTGCAGATTCCCCTAACTACCGGCCATTGTGGCTCTCCAAGATCCCCCCTTCTGGAAGGGTCGCTTCCGTCTTTTCAAGGTTTTGATAGTTATTTTCCTTCCTCACCATCCCCCAAACCCAAAGTTGCTTTTTACGTTTCATTGGCTTTTCAGAAAGAAGTTTCCGTCCTCCCCAGCTCTGTGGAGAGGAATGATGTGTTTTCACTTGATGTGTTCGCAAATGACTTGTTTGGTGTTAGCTTTCCTTCCTTTCGCATTTTGAACCTGTACAATTTACCCGGCAAGAGGAGGGGTGACGTTTCCGTGTCGCCTCTTGTGCCTTTCCTCCTCCTCTCTCCCCTCCTCGTGGTGGGAGATTTTAACCTTCACCATCCCCTTGCGGACCCCTCTCGTCGTCACTCCCAACATGAGTTGGCCTTGTCCTTTCCTTTTTTTCAAACAGCTTCCGAGCTGGGCTTTTCTCTCCTGAATACCCCGGGGGTTTTCACGAGGTTCCCCCTTGGTGGCTCTGCCAGACCTTCTGTTATTGATTTTGCTTTTTCTTTTCTTTATTGCGTCCTTTTGTTCAAAGGTGGGACACGCTTTTGCCCTCCTCTGGCTCGATCACGTTCCTATTTCTATCTTCTTGCAGCATCCCAAGCTGCACCCTCCTCCCCCCGCTCCCAATTGGCTCTTGACAGACTGGGTGGCCCTCTCTCCCCTCCTTGATGCCCTTGTTTTTCCCCCCCTCCGGTCAACCCCTCCCGCTGTGCCCTCGAGGCCTGGTTTGATTGCGCCCTTCGCTCAGTCACCTCGCTCTTGATCAGCCACACTCCACTCTCTCGTCCTTCAAACAGATCCAAGCCGTGGTGGTCGCCACTACTCTCAACCCTCCGTCGCAATACCACTCCGCGTCCCGAAAGGCCAGGGCCTCCCTCCCCCACAGGATAGGGTGGCAGCCAAGCTCTCAAAGAATGGGTATTCAAAGCAATTAAGAATGCGAAGAACTCCCATTGGAGATCCTCCTGGCCGAGGCCACCCCTCGCTCCATATGGACAGTAAAGAAATTCTCCCTCGGCCGTCCGGTCTCCCGCTTTCCATCGTTCCCGACGCCCACACTCCGTCGGATATCAATTCCTCGCTCCTGGCTCACTTCTTTCCAACTCGTCCCTCCCCCGCTCTGCCTGCTAATCTCCACGCCTTCGGCGATGCCCCAATTCTCACCAGGGAGGAGGTAGCCGCTGTTCTCTCAAAGTGCTCTCCGTCGTCCGCTCCTGGTCCAGATACTATTCCCTACTCTGTGTGGAAGGCCTGCATAAAGCCTGCCCTCACATTCTGACCACCCTTTTTTCACCGCTCCTGATACACGGCCATCACCCCGCCTCTCTCAAACGAGCACACGGTATAGTTCTCGACAAGCCTGGGAAGGTCTCCTACGACTCGCCGGCCTCTTTTCGAATTATCGTCCTTCTGGAAACAGTCTCCAAGATCCTGGAGAGGATTGTCGCCTCCCGCCTCTCTGCTGTCGCCCGGTTCCAAGGGCTTTTATCCCCCAACCAATGTGGCTCCCTCCCGACCCTTTCTTCCTTCGACGCCTGTGCTGCAATGGTTGACTCCATCCGCACTCTGCAAAGGTCCCTCAAGAAAGTTTCCTCTCTTTTCCTTGACATCAAAGGTGGTTTCGACAACGTTGATGCCTCCATCCTCTGCTCCCTCCTTCGCTGGAAGTTGGTGAATCGTTATTTAGTTTCTTTGGTTTTTTCCTTTTTAACTGACAGGAGGTGTTGTTTGTTATTTCAGGGCTCTCCTAAGATTTTTTCTTCTGTCACCGTTGGTACCCCTCAAGGGTCCCCGATTTCTCCTTTGTTGTTTGTTATTTATGTTTCTTGTTTACATGTGACAGTTCCCAGAGGGGTTATTTTGTCCTATGTTGATGATTTTTCTATTACTGTTTCTTCCTCTTCTTACCGCACCAATGTTAGGCTGCTTCAGAGGACCTTTGGAGTTATGAAGGCTAGGCCACAGCAGTAAGGTTGGTTTTTCTATCCCCAAGACGGAACTGATACACTGGCGAACCCCACATCAGAGGGACCCGCCGGGTGATCCTAAACCCCACCCTATCGCCCTGGATGGCCAGGTTTTCTTTCCCGCCACCCAGCTTCGCTGGCTGCCAGTGGGCTACTGGTTTCTCCCCAATATTTCGACCACCGCTCATTTCTCCCGTCGTCTTGCCCTCTCCCAAGCCGCCTTCGCGGCCGTCAGGAGGATGTCTGGGGCAGGCTCTGGGGTCTCCCCCCACCTTTGCCACAAGCTGGCGTATTCGCTTATTTTCCCTATCCTCTCGTATGGGGCTGATCTTTTTGTCCCAACCAAAGGACTCCTCCAAAGAATGGACATCCACTGGCATCACGTCCAGAGATGGGTCACAAATTGTTTCAGAGCCACACCCACCACCATTTTAGCTGCGGAAGCTGCGCTGCCCCCCCTCTCGGACCTCCTTGACCACAAGCGTCGAATAGCTGCCCTACGCCTCTGCTGCTCTCCCCCCACCATCAACCCGGCTGCCGCTCGCCTCCACCCGTCCTTCCCCTCGGCACTTCCAGACCGATACGCGGAGAACCTAAGGGCTCTTTGTGTGGGCCTCGACCCCAATGTTAGGCCCCTCCTCTGGTCCACCCCCGAACGAAAACCCCCCGTTAGAACTCATCTTCCAGTTGACGCTCTCGCTCATCTCGTCCTCCCCCTCATCGAGGGCCTTTCGCCTCTCCCCCTGCTAGGCTCGACCCTGCTGCCGGACCTCCCAACTCTCCCCCCAGAACCCCTCATGCGTGCTTCGTACTCCGCCCTCCAGCGTAAGGCCCGTACGATGATGTTGGTCTCTTGGAAGACCAAGGTCCCGCCGCCGGCTTATTATTCTTTTCCTCTCACTACGACTCCGCACCCGTTCATGGGCTTAGGCAAGTTCATGGCCGGACGAATTCATCAAATGCGGGCCCAGAAGAGCTACCTGGCCGCCCACCCCACCTGGTCCCAACCTGATCTCTCCCTTCTCTGTCCCCTCTGTGGTGAGGAGAATGAGACCTTCAGCCACGCCGTCCTCCGATGCGAAGCCAAAGCTTTCCCCAGAGCCCGCCACCTCCAAGGCGTGCCCTCTGTTGAGGTAGACTCCCCACTTTGGTCCTCCGCCCAGCTCCTCCTAGGGCTCGCCTCCTATATCAACGAGACGTGCACCAACTTTCCCCCCACAATGGCCTCATATGAGCTGTCGTCCCCGTTTTCAATGGTTTTTCCTTCATCCCCAGCGGTTAGGGGCTTTTTCGAGTCGTCTCCTCTTCGTCCTATTTGAATTTGTCATTTATGTTTATGTGTTATGATTTTTCGTACTAAGCTTGTGGTTGGTTTGATTTTTCTTGCTGTTGAATTCCGTACGTTGGTATCGTGTCGAGTACTTGACACAGTTTGGGGTTGCTTGTTTGAGGTTTTACTTTGTTATTTGGTTTTTGGGATTAAGGTTTTCTTTACGCCATAGCTAGCGGTGCATGCGAGTTCTTGTACCTTAACAATGAATACATGATATAAAAAAAAAAAAAAAAAAAAGACCTCTACCTTATGCAACACGCTCCGCGCCCTCTATTTTCCTGACAATAGCTTTTACAACACCACAGTTTCTAGTGCACGATCCCCGCCCTCACCCATTCCTCTACTTTCGTCGGGCTTCACGCCCCTTCCGACCTGCCATGGAACCTCTCGGTCCCCCCATATCACTTTTTCTGTCCCTCCCCGGGCCCTCCTCTGTTACTCCTTCCACTTCCGAGATCTCCTCTGAGGCCCGTTTTCTGGCCTCTCTTTTCTCACGAACCCGTTCACTCATTAGCTTCACCCATGAGCAGCTGCCCTCTCTGACCACTCAGCAATGCGACAGCCTCTCTATTGGCGAGAGCTCCCTCCTCCCTCTGTTGTGTGCCTCCCTCCACGCGGTCAACTCACTCGGCTCCCAGTTGGAGGAGCTCCGCTCATCAGTCCATGACCTACAGTCACAGGTCGCTAATTCCTCCCCTAACGAGCAACTCCGTGAAGTCCGAGACGCCATCCGGGACCTGTCACATAGGATGGTCTCCACCCCCCCCACGGGCGTCCCCCAGAAAGGGGGTCGCCCCCCTCCCCCAGCTCCTCATCCCACTCACCCTGGCCCCTCTGGCCCTTCCTCTTCACTTCCTCCTCCCGTGTCTGCCCCCCCCCCCATGCCCCCGTACAGGCGAAATCATATGCCCAGGTTATCCATGGTGGTACCTCTGAGTTTAATGCCGCGGTCAGGGCCAATAAGGCCAAGTCCAAGGCAAAGGGCAGGAACTCCCCCAACAGCACCTCTGCTAACAAAGTCGCGGCGATCGCGCAGGATGCCTCCCCAAAAGGTCCTGCCCCCCTCCCCAGCGCTGCTAGAAGGTTTTTCGCCCCTCGCTCAACTCATTGTCCTCACCCCCAGGAATCCTCCATCCGCGTTCGTTTCCCCGATATTGCTGCCTCCGTTCTACGAGAAGGCGGCTCCGATCTCCCAAAGTCCTTTAGAGTTTCGGTCAGCCCGAAATGCGCTGTCTCCCTCACAGTGGCTGATCCCCTTGTCCCTGCCTCCTGCTAGGCCCCCTTCTTCGACGCCTTCGCTGCGAGGCTTAATCAATCTTTCCCGTTCAACGACAACCCCTGGGAACACTTCCGCTACGCTCCCACTGATGTCCAGTTTGCCATCCACGGTATTACCATGGACGCCCACCCTGACGCAGACGAGGAACTTCACCCCCTATTGCTTGCCGGCGTTGACAACGCCAAAAATCTGAAAATCACACGCTCCCGTTTCCTGAATGCTGACCGAGAGGCCAGAACTAACGGGAAAAAAGCCTTTTCAGTCGTCGTCCATGTCCCAGTGGACTTAGCATGGCGCATGACAGACCCTCCCCGCATTCTCCTATTTGGCGACAATCGAGAAGTCAAAAGAGCCTATTCCTCTAATGCCCAAAGCCAGTGTTTTAACTGCTGGAAGTTCGGGCACCTAAAACCCCTGTGCAAGGAATCAACCGTGTGCCAACTTTGTGGTGGCCCTCACTCCAAGTCTGATCACCGCTGCTCCAACCCCACATGCCCTGTTATGGGGGTAGCGTAATGGAAGAGTGTTATTACGCTATGGCCCTAATCGCTAAACATGTGTTTTTTGGAGAATATCGTCAAGGGAGACGAATGTGTTTAAGATAAAAGTAATCGTGCGATAAGAAATTTAAAGTAGTAACGTGTATAAATTGTTAAGGTCTCTTCTCCGTTGCTTGTTGTTTTGTATAAGCTGCGAAGACACCTCGATATTTATATTCCGCGTCTGGGTGTTCGCGGGCTACATAATCTTTCTATATAACTAAGTACCTCTTACTCTTTTCGCCGACTTCAATCGAAGTGCGAACCCCATCTGACTCTGAAAACCTCTGCACCCATACGCGACTTGTAGACACGTGAGAACTTTTATTCTAAGATGGTGTGGACACCTCTCGTAGTGTTCGTACGATCTTTTATCCGAAGCGAATCAAGTTACGAATTATCACCCACGTTTGTCAACGTAGAGAGACTACCCGCTGAACCGAAGATGGCCAATCTTCTGGTGTCAGCTCCGTCGGAAACCAGACTGCATATGCGTCTTGCGGTTTCGTCTACCGGCATTATACGACTCTTGACTATAAATCGAACCAATGGTTACGAACATAGTTATCGGTCTTATGCTCACAGGTCCTTTGGGGGTTCCCCGACCCCCTTCCTGGGTATAGACTATCCTTCTAGTACTGGGCGACTTTCCAGACTGAAGTGTCTAACTTTCACGCAGTTTTCGTCCCGTTACTTAACGACCACTCTTCGATCCACTATCTTCGAGGGTTTGTAACTTTATGCGACGTCGTCCGATTCGGATGCTTCCACTTGCATATGGTAGAGGTTTTTTTCTTTTTTTTTTTTTTTTTTTTTTTTTTTTTTTTTTTTTTTTTTTTCCCGTTTATATTTGTTTGCTAAGCCGGCAGCTATCTAGGTACAAAGTCACCTCAGCTCATCGCTATGTAGACAAAAAACCTCCAACTACAGTCCATCCTCCATCCCCCTCGCTAAAACCATCTGACCCTGCCCGACCAACCTAAACTACTTTGAGTAGAGGTAGAAAGCGAAGGCCCGGTACTACTGGTAAAAACTACGAGAGAAACAAAGGCCTGAAAACATCGAACCAATAAACCTCCACAGACGTCAACCCCAAAGAAAAGCCCCAAAGCGAAAGTGAGAAACCAATGAACCAAACAAAGAAAACTTCAAGCCCATCTAGAAATCCCCACCCAGTGACAAAGAGGGCGGATGAACCAACCCACTCTAGCATACACAAGGGCCGTAAATGACCGGGGCATAAAGCCCAGCCGGAGAGTCGAGGCAAGGACCAGCGGGAGATCCATATAACTAAGCCAGCGCGGCGGAGACGTGTGGCGCCCGGAGCGAGACCCGGTGGTCACCGGAACCCGGACCAGAAGCGTTGCATAGCCTTGCCCCCTGAGGGGAAGGGCCAGAGGCGGAAGGCTGAAATCCCCTAGGAACAAGACAAAGTCAAGACCATCATAAGGGCACAGAGCCAGGAGAAAAAAGCAGTAGGGTGCCAGCCAAAGATCGTGGTGTAGCTGTAACCGAGCAACGGGACGAGACCGGGCGGCGAGAAAGGAGGGGTAGACCCAACACCGAGAAGTACGAGGCAGAGGACCACCAAGGGATCACAGTTTTTCGACAATGCGACCGTACCGGCCGAAGCGCTCAGGAGATAGTGCAATACCAGAGAGCAGAGCCACCGGGGCCACTACTTCACCGATAACCCGAAGCTGCGCTATGCCTAAGACGAGGCGAAGGGGTTGCCGACCGTGCAAATGCTAAGCGAGGGCAACGAAGCAAGTGCGGAGAAAGAGGGGGAAGAGCATGAAACCCCATAGACGAAGGCACCCAAATACCTAAGCCATCAGAAGGGAATCAGAGGGAGGAAGGAGGTGGAGGAGCATCACCCTCCTAGGCAACAAAGGCCATCAGAAGAGGGGAGAGGGACACCAAAACCCACGATGATTTCTCATGGTGTTGAGATTTCAATCGCCGGAGGTGTAGAGGAGATGGTTCGTGTTGCATATGGTAGAGGAAGACCACCTCTCATATATCCTGCGAACAAGAACCGGTCGGACGGACGGCCGCGACGTATTCGGTGTTGCAAGGTAGGTCATCTTGACTGTGGGTTTTGGTGAGGGGACACAACTCCCGCGGCGACCAGTGTTGACCTAGCGGGCCAACGTCGGGGCCGGAGGGGGGTGAGTTGCCTTTTTCCAAAGGAGCTATTTGCGCAAGGTAGGGTAACTTGCCCCTAATAATGTACCGGAGAGCCCTGTGCCTAATACCGACGGGCAAACCGAACGAACCAATCAGGTACTAGAGGGATATTTGCGAAACTTCGTAAATTACGACCAGGACGATGGGTATCAGCTATTACAGTTAGCCGAACATCCATACAACAACTCCAAGACAGCAGCACACAAGATCACGCCTTTCTTCGCCAACTATGGTTTCCACCCGCAGACCGAGTGGATCAAAGAAAGTGAAGCGCAAAATCCGGGCGCGACAATGTACAAACATTGGATGCAGATGATACATGACCAAGCCAGACAGACATTAAATGAGACCCGCGAAGCCATGAAAAAATATTACGATCGAAAGGCAACTCCACAACCAGAAATCGATGTTGGAGATTTGGTAATGCTAAACGCAAAGAACATCAGAACCAAACGCCCCTCGCAGTAGTTAAGCCCAAAGCTCTACGGCCCTTTTAAAGTTCTAGAAAAAAGAGGGAATAGAGCATACAAGTTGGAAATCTCGCCTCGCTGGAAAATACACCCAGTATTCCACGTCTCGCTGCTAGAGCCTTATCGGATTTCTGATCGACCGAACCGAGAACAACGACCCCTCGAGCCGGAGGATGTTGAAGGAGACCTTGAGTGGGAAGTGGAACGGATTGTAAAAAGCGAGGTCATCTCGTATACAAGAAAGGTTCGAGGCAGTAATAAGAAGTTTAAAGAGCTTCGATATTTTGTAAAGTGGAAGGGCTGTGCTGAAGATGAAAATACCTGGGAGCCACCGGAGGGGTTGGCAAACGCCAGAGAAGAGGTGGATAGGTTTGATAAAGAAAACCCGGACATGCCTGGCCTAGAAGATGTTGAGTAGTATGCCAATGGTTTTCCACGAGTGGACAAGTAAACGCTAGTGGTTTTTACCCCTACCATTCTGAGCTCGAAAAGGAATGTAAATTAGTAGTTAGAAACTGAGAAAGTATCCGGGACGGAACTTACGAGAGGGGAGCTCATGTTAGGCACAGGGCTCCCCGGTACATTATTGGGGGCAAGTTACCCTACCTTGCGCAAAAATCTCCTTTGGAAAAATACAACTCACCCCCCTCTAGCCCCAACGTTGGACCGCTAGGACAACACTGGACCCCGCGGGAGTTGTGTCCCCTCACCTAAACTCACAGTCAAGATGACCCATCTTGTAACACCGAATACGTCGCGGCCGTCCGTCCGACTGGTTCCTGTTCGCAGGATATATGAGAGGTGGTCTTCCTCTACCTTATGCAACACGAAGCACGAACCATCTCCTCTACACCTCCGGCGATTGAAATCTCAACACCATGAGAAATCATCGTGGGTTTTGGTGTCCCTCTCCCCTCTTCTGATGGCCTTTGTTGCCTAGGAGGGTGATGCTCCTCCACCTCCTTCCTCCCTCTGATTCCCTTCTGATGGCTTAGGTATTTGGGTGCCTTCGTCTATGGGGTTTCATGCTCTTCCCCCTCTTTCTCCGCACTTGCTTCGTTGCCCTCGCTTAGCATTTGCACGGTCGGCAACCCCTTCGCCTCGTCTTAGGCATAGCGCAGCTTCGGGTTATCGGTGAAGTAGTGGCCCCGGTGGCTCTGCTCTCTGGTATTGCACTATCTCCTGAGCGCTTCGGCCGGTACGGTCGCATTGTCGAAAAACTGTGATCCCTTGGTGGTCCTCTGCCTCGTACTTCTCGGTGTTGGGTCTACCCCTCCTTTCTCGCCGCCCGGTCTCGTCCCGTTGCTCGGTTACAGCTACACCACGATCTTTGGCTGGCACCCTACTGCTTTTTTCTCCTGGCTCTGTGCCCTTATGATGGTCTTGACTTTGTCTTGTTCCTAGGGGATTTCAGCCTTCCGCCTCTGGCCCTTCCCCTCAGGGGGCAAGGCTATGCAACGCTTCTGGTCCGGGTTCCGGTGACCACCGGGTCTCGCTCCGGGCGCCACACGTCTCCGCCGCGCTGGCTTAGTTATATGGATCTCCCGCTGGTCCTTGCCTCGACTCTCCGGCTGGGCTTTATGCCCCGGTCATTTACGGCCCTTGTGTATGCTAGAGTGGGTTGGTTCATCCGCCCTCTTTGTCACTGGGTGGGGATTTCTAGATGGGCTTGAAGTTTTCTTTGTTTGGTTCATTGGTTTCTCACTGTCGCTTTGGGGCTTTTCTTTGGGGTTGACGTCTGTGGAGGTTTATTGGTTCGATGTTTTCAGGCCTTTGTTTCTCTCGTAGTTTTTACCAGTAGTACCGGGCCTTCGCTTTCTACCTCTACTCAAAGTAGTTTAGGTTGGTCGGGCAGGGTCAGATGGTTTTAGCGAGGGGGATGGAGGATGGACTGTAGTTGGAGGTTTTTTGTCTACATAGCGATGAGCTGAGGTGACTTTGTACCTAGATAGCTGCCGGCTTAGCAAACAAATATAAACGGGAAAAAAAAAAAAAAAAAAAAAAAAAAAAAAAAAAAAAAAAGAAAAAAAACCTCTACCTTATGCAAGTGGAAGCATCCGAATCGGACGATGTCGCATAAAGTTACATGCCCTCGAAGATATTGGATCGAAGAGTGGTCATTAAGTAACGAGACGAAAACTGCGTGAAAGTTAGACACTTCAGTCTGGAAAGTCGCCCAGTACTAGAAGAATAGTCTATACCCAGGAAGGGGGTCGGGGAACCCCCAAAGTACCTGTTAGCATAAGACCGATAACTATGTTCGTAACCATTGGTTCGATTCATAGTCAAGAGTCGTATAATGCCGGTAGACGAAACCACAAGACGCACCTGAAGTCTGGTTTCCGACGGAGCTGACAAAAGAAGACTGGCCATCTTCAGTTCACCGGGTAGTCTCTCTGCGTTAGCAGACGTGGGTGACTATTCGTAACTTGATTCGCTTCGGATAAAAGATTGTACGAACACTACCTGAGGTGTCCACACCATCGTCGAACCAAAGTTCTTACGTGTCTACAAGTCGCGTATGGGTGCAGAGGTTTTCAGGGTCAGAAAGGGTTCGCACTTCTGTTGAAGACGGAAAGATGAGTAAGAGATACTTAGTTATATAGAAAGATTATGTAGCCCGCGAACACCCAGACGCGGAATATTAATATCGAGGTGTCTTCGCAGCTTATACAAACAACAAGCAACGGAGAAGAGACCTTAACAATATATACACGTTACTACTTCAAACTTTATCGCACGATTACTTTACTTTGAAACATTCCTCTCCCTAGAAGATTATCTCCAAACACTTTAAAGCGATTAGGGCCTTAGCGTGGTAACATTCTTCTATTACGCTACCCCCATAACAGCAGGGTGATGGCTATAAAGCAAAAGCGGGGCCAGGAGAGTGGTCAAAATGTCCGGGCAGGCTCTATGGGGAGCCTTCCACACGGAGTAGGGAATAGTATCCGGTCCAGGAGCAGAGGGCGGAGAACACTTTGAGAGAGCAGTGGCGACCTCTTCCGCAGTGAGGGTCTGGGGGTCGCTGAAGGCGGAGAGGTTGGCAGGCAACGAGGGGGAGGGACGAGTTGGAAAGAAGTGAGCCAGGAGCGAGGAGTTGATGTCTGACGGATTGATGGCGTCAGGGAAAGATGGAAAGCGGGAGACGGGGCGGCCCAGGGAGACGGGGCGGCCCAGGGAGATTTTCTTGACTGTCCATATGGAGCGTGGGGTGGCTTCAGCCAGGAGAGATCTCCAGTGAGAGTTCTTAGCACTCTTGATTGCCTTGAAGTACCCATTCTTAGAGAGCTCAGCCACCATCCTATCTTGTGGAGAGACGGAGGCCCTGGCCTTGCGAGATGCAGAGTGGTATTCACGACGGAGGATTGACAGTAGTGGGGACCACCACAGTTTGGATCTGCTGGAGGGGCGAGATAGCGGAGTGTGGCTGATCAAGAGCGAGGTGACTGAACAAAGGGCGCAATCAAACCAAGCCTCAAGGGCGCAGCGGGGAGGGTTAGCCGGAAGGGGGGGGAACGCAAGGGCATCGAGGAGGGGAGTAAGAGACACCCAGTCCGTTAATAGCCAGTTGGGGGCAGGGGGAGGTGGATGCAGTTTTGGATGTTGCAAAAAGATAGAACTAGGAACATAGTCTGAGCCGGTGGAGGGTAAAGGCGTGTCCCATCCTTGAACAAAAGGACGCAACGGCGAAGAAGAAAAAGCAAAATCAATAAGGGAGGGTCTGGCAGAACCACCCAAGGGGAACCTCGTGAAGACCCCCGGGGTATTCAAAAGGCAGAACCCTTGTTCGGAAGCTCTTTGAAAAAAAGGCAAAGACACAGCCAGCTCCTGCGCGGAATAGCGGCGAGAGGGGTCCGCAAGGGGATGATGAAGGTTGAAATCTCCCACCACAAGGAGGGGAAGTGAAGAGGAGGGAAAGGCAACCGGGGGCGACACCGAAACGTCACCCCTCCTCTTGCCCGGAAGGTTGTACAAATTCAAAATGCGGAAAGAAGGAAAACCCTCACCAAACAAATCATTTGCAAACACATCAAGTGAAATCACATCCAGCCTCTCCAAAGAGCTAGGGAGGACCGAGACTTCTTTCTGGAAAGCCAGTGAAACATAAAAAGCAACCTTGGGTTTGGGGGAGGTAGAAGAAGGAAAGCAACTATCAAAACCTTGAAAAGACGGAAGGCGACCCTTCCAAAAGGGGGGATCCTGCAAAGCCACAATGGCTGGGTAATTGGGGGAATCAGCAAAAGAATTAAACAAAGAAAGAAACACATTCCAGCTCCCTAGGCAGTTGTGTTGAACGAGATGAAGCGAGCGGAGGGGGGCTGGCCCCCTCGGGTTATCAAGCGGGGTGTTGGACATCTACCGGCGCGAGGCCGAAGTGTCTCTAGGGGCAGGGGAGGGGCTGGGGTCCACATCGGGGAGTGGACGGCCAGACCTTGAGGGAGGGCGGTAGGATGACAAAGATGGCATCGGCTTTGGAGTAACGAGGGGATCGGTCCCGGATGGGATAGGTCTAGATTGAGGGGTGCTAGGCACCGGGTCCCGAAGGGGGGAAAGGGGGCTGCCTCTGAGGTATCCATGGCGTCAGAGTCACCTGGTGGGCCTGCAGGGGTGGGGCTAGCGAGGGGACGTTCGGGGCAGTCTCTGTCCCTGGCGGAGTGAGGGCCCTGGCAGTTTGGGCACCTGGCCGGGGAGGCAATGCAGCAGCCAAGGATGGGGCGAAGATTGCCCTCTTTAGGGCATGTGGGATTGGAGCAGTGGTGGTCGGCCTTGGAGTGAGGGCCGCCACAGAGCTGGCAGACAGTTGATTCCTTGCACAGTGGTTTTAGATGCCCGAACTTCCAGCAATTAAAACACTGGCTTTGGGCGTTGGAGGAGTAGGCCCTTTTAACTTCACCATTGTCGCCAAAAAGGAGGATGTGGGGGGGATCGGTCATGCGCTGTTATGGGGGTAGCGTAATGGAAGAGTGTTATTACGCTATGGCCCTAATCGCTAAACAAGTGTTTGGGAGAATATCGTCAAGGGAGACGAATGTGTTTAAGATAAAAGTAATCGTGCGATAAGCAATTTAAAGTAGTAACGTGTATATATTGTTAAGGTCTCTTCTCCGTTGCTTGTTGTTTTGTATAAGCTGCGAAGACACCTCGATATTTATATTCCGCGTCTGGGTGTTCGCGGGCTACATAATCTTTCTATATAACTAAGTACCTCTTACTCTTTTCACCGACTTCAATCGAAGTGCGAACCCCATCTGACCCTGAAAACCTCTGCACCCATACGCGACTTGTAGATACGTGAGAACTTTTATTCTACGATGGTGTGGACACCTCTCGTAGTGTTCGTACGATCTTTTATCCGAAGCGAATCAAGTTACGAATAATCACCCACGTTTGTCAACGTAGAGAGACTACCCGCTGAACCGAAGATGGCCAATCTTCTGGTGTCAGCTCCGTCGGAAACCAGACTGCATATTCGTCTTGCGGTTTCGTCTACCGGCATTATACGACTCTTGACTATAAATCGAACCAATGGTTACGAACATAGTTATCGGTCTTATGCTGACAGGTCCTTTGGGGGTTCCCCGACCCCCTTCCTGGGTATAGACTATCCTTCTAGTACTGGGCGACTTTCCAGACTGAAGTGTCTAACTTTCACGCAGTTTTCGTCCCGTTACTTAACGACCACTCTTCGATCCACTATCTTCGAGGGTTTGTAACTTTGTGTGACGTCGTCCGATTCGGATGCTTCCACTTGCATATGGTAGAGGAAGACCACCTCTCATATATCCTGCGAACAGGAACCGGTCGGACGGACGGCCGCGACGTATTCGGTGTTGCAAGGTAGGTCATCTTGACTGTGGGTTTTGGTGAGGGGACACAACTCCCGCGACGACCAGTGTTGACCTAGCGGGCCAACGTCGGGGCCGGAGGGGGGTGAGTTGCCTTTTTCCAAAGGAGCTATTTGCGCAAGGTAGGGTAACTTGCCCCTAATAATGTACCGGAGAGCCCTGTGCCTAACATGAGCTCCCCTCTCCTAAGTTCCGTCCCGGATACTTTTTCAGTCTCTAACTACTAATTTACATTCCTTTTCGAGCTCAGCACGGTAGGGGTAAAAACCACAAGCGTTTACTTGTCCACTCGTGGAAAACCTTTCGCATACTACTCGACTTCTTCTAGGCCCGGCATGTCCGGATTTTCCCTATGAAACCTATCCACCTCTTCTCTGGCGTTTGCCAACCCCTCCGGTGGCTCCCAGGTATTCTCATCCTCAGCGCAACCTTTCCACTTTACAAAATATCGAAGCTCTTTAAACTTCTTATTTGTGCCCCGGACCTTTCTTGTATACGAGATAACCTCGCTTTTTACAATCCTTTCAACTTCCCACTCGAGGTCCCCTTCGACATCTTCGGGTTCGAGCGGTCGTTGTTCTCGGTTCGGTCGATCGGAAACCCGATAAGGCTCAAGCAGCGAGACGTGGAATACAGGGTGTATTTTCCAGCGAGGCGAGATTTCCAACTTGTATGCTCTATTCCCTCTTTTCTCTAATACTTTAAAGGGCCGTAGAGCTTTGGACTTAGCTTCTTCGAAGGGCGTTTGGTTCTGATGTTTTTTGCATTTAGCATTACCAAATCTCCAACATCGATGTCTGGTTGTGGAGTTGCCTTTCGATCGTAGTATTTTTTCATCGCTTCGCGGGTTTCATTTAATGTCTGTTTGGCTTGGTCATGTATCGTCTCCATCCAATGTTTGTACATTGTTGCGCCGGGATTTTGGGCTTCTCTTTCTTTCATCCACTCTGTCTGTGGGTGTAAGCCATAGTTGGCGAAGAAAGGGTAATCTTGTGTGCCGCTGCCTTGGAGTTGTTGTAGGCGTGTTCGGCTAATGGTAATAGCTGATACCAATCGTCCTGGTCATAATTTACGAAGTTTCACAAATATCCCTCTAGTACCTGGTTGGTTCGTTCGGTTTGCCCGTCCGTCTGTGGGTGATAGGCAGTCGACATTCGCCTTTTGATTCCAAGTGTTTTGCACAATGATTCCCAAAATTCGCCCGAGAATTTTGCATCCATATCCGAAACGATTTCGGTAGGAAGTCCGTGAAGCTTCCAAACTTCTCGAAGGAATGTATCCGCTACGTCCTTCGCGGTCGCATCTGTCTTTAAGCCGATAAAATGTGCCATTTTGGTGAAGCGGTCTACTACGACCATGATTTGGGTATGTCCTTGGGACTCGGGGAGTTGGGTGATAAAATCTGTTGAGATTGAGGTCCATGCCGCATAGGGGACTTCTAGGGGTTGAAGCAACCCATACTTCGCATGTCTTGGGATTTGTTGTGTTGACACTGGTCGCATGATCTGACATAGTCATTGACCCAGTCCGTCAGCTTTTCCCAATAGAAATCTCTCGTGATAATCTCAATTGTTTTTTCTTGTCCAAAATGTCCCGCTCCCTTGGAGTCATGGCATCCTTGTGCGATTTCGGTTAGGATGTCCTCGTCTGAGGGAATGAAAAGCCTTCCCTTGTAGTA
Organism: Tuber borchii; assembly: GCA_003070745.1. NCBI lineage: Eukaryota > Fungi > Ascomycota > Pezizomycetes > Pezizales > Tuberaceae > Tuber > Tuber borchii. Next base: position 17,250 of record NESQ01000714.1, read on the forward strand.
GAGCAGTCCGTCTTCCATGTCCCAATGTTTAGGCATGTCCTGCGCGTTTTCTTTTAATCGGCTTAACTCTTCTTTCCTTCTTGTCCAGTCCTCGTCTTCCTTTCCCGCCAACCGGACTTGGTCCAGGAAATCACTGTTCATCGTCCGGAGTCGTATCGCCGCAACCATTTCTGTCGATAGCATTGTCTTTTCCTGTCCCAGGCGGGGATGAGAACCAATATCTTCTTCGTCAAAGTACTCGTTTTCTTCTTGGTTAGCATATAACATGCTTACCATAACTTTGCTTTCCTTTCCTTTGACGAGTCTTTTAATGGAAAGATCGGTTGACCCGAATCCTTGGTTACTGCGCTCTGTGTCGCTTAGCCGATCAACTTTCATGGCTTCGCTTGTCACAATCTTTTCGACAATGAGTTGTGCTATGCGATCGCCTCTTTTGAACAGGCAGTCAATGGCTCTATGGTTTCGGAGGATTACTTTAACTTCTCCAGTGTAGTCTGCATCAATAACTCCTCCTCCCACTGCAATACCGTTTTTGTTGGCCATTCCACTTCTTGCCGCTAACCTTGCATAGGTTCCTTTTGGCAGTCCAATTGCGATTCCGGTTTCTACCATTATCTGTCCTCGTGCAGGGATGACGCCGTCGGTTAGCGCGTATATGTCATGTCCTGCTGCCAGCTTAGAGCCTTTTGTCGGGGTAATTGCTTCTTTGGATAGTCTTTTTATCCGTAGTCGGTTTGTCGCCAACGTCTTTCTTGATACCAGATTGATTTCTAATTTTTTCTTTTGTGATATAATTGAAACCTGGAAATGTTCTGGCTTTA
>NESQ01000715.1:0-18037 GCA_003070745.1 Tuber borchii
TTGACAGCGTAACTCTCTAATAGAATTATGTCCTCCTCCGGACGTGTGCTAACCACGCCGGTGCTTGACGATGATGACTTCTGCGACTTCATCAACTCCTGCAGCATCCCACGTAACTCCTTCATCTCGCCACGGATAGGGTCATTCTCGCGGCCGCGCCCTTTCCTCTTCACCTTGTCTGTGTGCTTCCTCTCAGATCGCTTCTCGGACTTTTTGGATCTCCTCTCAGGCTTCCTCATGTGCCTATGACCCTTGTCCTCATCAGAATCAGAACCAGTGTCGTCGTCGTCGTCGTCATCAGATTCTTCCTCGTCACTGCTCTTTGTACCATCGCCTCCTCCGCTCCTCTTGTATCCTCTCATCCTCAATTGCGTCGCCAACCTCACGACACCTTTCACAACCTTAGAGGGGGTCTCGTCGGAGTCAGGCTTCTGAAAGCTAATAATTGCCATCTCACGCAGTCGCTAGCTTGCAAGGCCCTCAACGTAGTAGCGTATAAGAATTTTATCAAACTGGTTGACCCGCGCTGGCTTCCTCCGCAAAATCCTGAGAACCTTTCGCGAGTAGGCGAACACGGTACGCTCACCCTGCTTGAATCCGCTCATGATCGATAGAATATCCTCCTGAGCGTGGTCTTCTGTCTCTGTCTCGTCAAACTGCTCAATCAACGCCTCCTTCAACTTCCGCTCGTCCCACAAAATATCATGTGGTAGTTGGTGCAAAAACCGGCCTGCTGTGGATCTAATCGGGCACGCTATATGGATCTGAACGACTCTCAACTTCTTCGCCTGGGGCGTGTCGCAAGCATACTCCTCCCCCTGGGTTGCAAACCACGAGTCCATCCAACTGATGAAAGCTCTGACCCCAATTGTATCATTACCAGAAAAGGTGATCGCGGGTGGCGCCATGACTCTCTGTGTCGCAGGAAAGTACTTGGATCGATTACTTGAGCTACTCGCTAGCGGCGGTGATAAACTATCGGAAAATGTAGGCGGTACAAAGTCCCGCTCCAATGGAAACCTGAAGGTTCGGGTATCCTCCTCCGTGGGATTCGCAAAGATTTGACGGGATATCGAGTACCAGTAACCGTTCCTCTGGTAGTAGACAGTATCGACGCTTTGGGGTTTCTGCTGTAGCTCAACAGGTCTCTACGCTCCAACCTTTTCTTGCTCGAAGACTCTGCCCAGAGGCTTGGGCGTGGGATCGCTCAATCGCAAGTGGGAGCTACCGGGTGGTGACGTACAGTCCAGCGCGTAAGCAAATAACTATCGCGATATATTCTGGGTACACGCGAGACAGCTTCTGTGACGTCGCACAGCAAGGACTACGGGCACAAGGCGGCGAGTTATCAGATTTGTCACCTATCCGTTTCAGAGCACCACTGTCGGAGTGCTCAATGACTTTCCCGGAGTTGGATGGTGTTCTGACCAAGCGCACTTGTGAGGAATAAGTGTAGTCATGACCCGCTCGCTATACTGGGAGATTGGAAGAGTAGACTTGACCCCGGGTAGATATGGTGTAACGCTGCCAATAGGCGATAAAGGGAACACACCAGAAAGCTAAGCCCAATAGAAGTGAAGTGATGATTGAATTGACCGTTGAAGTAAGGTGTGGTTGCACTTGTCTAACTAAGGAAACATGAAAGCGCGTTATAAGGAGAAAACTCCACGCGCCAAGCTATCTACTAGTGGGCAAGTCACAGTGGGCAAAAATTTTCCATGCGACCGCCCAACTACCCTATGCTATCGCCCTAGTCCACACCGGTGTAGTGGAATATAATAGATAGGTCTCTCCAAGTTATAACGCTAGAATGAAATTATTAAACTAAAGGCTATCGGGAGTCTCCTCTGAACTGAAGAAAATCATGTCGGGAGCAGAGCTGTGAGATGTCACACGTATGCATTTCATCCAAGAGTTTCACGCCAAGAGATCGGTCACAACACTTTTGAACGAGCCTCTTCCGAATTCTCAAAGAAAACTCCCCAGTTCCTGCGGCTGAAATAATCGGAACATCTGGACGGAGATTAGCGTTTCCTAACACAGTAAAATATCTGACTACTCGACACCTTGGATCTCGCTAACCGCTATTCGCAATTCTATTAATCTGTTGTACTAGACCCTATCCCAGACTAACCGACTGATCATGGCTGAAAACCTGATGGCGGATTTCAAGAGTTTTTCCGGTAGACTATCTTGGTCAGCCTGTGATCTCCGGAGTCCAAAAAAAAGAGCCCTGAGAAGGCTTGGCGTTTCCTGGACACAGCATAAGATCACACCCTAGAGGGGTTGTATATCATTAACTAGTATTCCAATTCTGTTACCCTGTCAAATTAAATCTAGCCTAGACGGACGGGCTGATTTCTGCTACTGGTCCGAGACTGGTTTCTGAGAAATTTTCGGCATTAGAATGTGGATCCCATGTCGCACCGATTCACTGCCACACCCCCATGATCTGGACACTTCCCACCACCCCACTTGGCGTAATCCTGTAGCAGGAATGAGCACGTTGTCCACATTACTGCACACTGATGATTTCCTTTATGTTCGCTTCCTCAAGTAGTCTTCCGCTTACCAGCCTTTCTTGTCTTGGCGAGGGGATATTGGAATTTTTTTAGGGATACCGGTTTTAATTACTTTTACTATAATATTATCTCAATTAGCCTATCGAGGAGCCGAGGCCTGCTCTTGCCCTTTGGCGGTATTTGAAGTCGCTTGGAGTTAAGTGTATTCGATCCACACTGGGGCTGATGCATATCCCGAAACTCTCCCAAAGTCCACAAGATCACACTTAATCACCCGGAAGCCTGCAGATATCTGGAGTCAGGCCAGATGAACTACGGAAGCTAGACTAGCTCCTTGCAAATAATGAGAACAACTAAAATCGCATCCCAATATCTAGGAAACAGTCGATAGTATCTGTTGTTTGCCCCCATGCCCCACCATTCAATTATAAGGTGCTACCACAGCCGGCAAGAGGAATTAGTGAAATCTTAGCTTAGATACTGGATTAGTTCGGTAATTGAGCAGTCAATAAAAACAGACGAGTGATGTTACCGCTAGAAGGCAGTTGGTGAATCAATTGGCATCCTCCTTCCCTCCACCCACCATCCATTTGGTGTACAGAAACCCCGGTTAGTGCAGCATTTACATCTTTTGGGTATCTACCCCTAAGACCTTAGTAGGCTAAGCATAATATATCACTCGGGGGGGGGCTCTATCCGGGGTATCTTTCCGGTTAATAAGCACAGTCCAAAATAAAATCTGGGGCAGAACCAGGGACGGATGCACTCGTATTTCTTGTTTTTAAGCTACGAAGTCCATTTCTGTTCGTTATCGGTTTTGTAGAAAGTCGGCATTATTACCTACTGCGAATGCAGTTGATCGTCTGCCAACACCGAAATATTTCATTAATTTCGTGTAACAGCGAAGGGCTGGCGCTGCCGGAATGCAAAATTGAGAAAAAAATAGAATGGTATACTACGGGCGAGATTATTAACTAAAACTGCACAGAAAGAGGTGGTTTCCAGTCACGTAGAATGATACCCAGTTTTTGGAGTTCTCAATGGCTAAGAAGCCCTTTATTGTTACCTTCCTTCGGTAACAATTCTCCACTTGGGCGGCCTCGAGTGATAGGATATGATACTCTTTCAATCCATAATTTGTTGATACAACTGGACTAGACATAAGCTAGAGACATCCGATATACTATAAAACGACGTATAGACCGGACGCACTACTGTCCTTCCTAGAGGACCTCTTCATTAAAGTTTGTTTTTCACGAGTGCTTTCTTAGAGATATATTTAATAAATATCATAGCGGCCGGGAGAGAGCAGATTCACTCCGAGCTTGGACGTTGTGTAGGTGGAGTGAAAAGGTATGATAGTAGACTTTTCTATCTTATCTACTACCTGATTGCCAATAGTAAAGATAAAGATATAGAAACCAACACAATAAAAAGCACCCGGGCGCTTTCACCAATCACTACACATATTATCCCTCTCGCTCCGCACGCCTTGGCCATGGGAAAAGAACAACATAGCTGGACTAGCTTCTCCATAAATCGTAATGACCCCGGAGAAAATGAAACCACAAACAAAACTCACGAAAGATAACCAAACCTCGAAATGTAAAGTACTAGGCCAAAAGGATCCGTACGATCGGTGGTTACCGCACGACACCTCAAAACACCCTACTCCTACAATCAACCACCCCTCAACCACAATGCCTCCACACAAGACAGGCTACCTCACAGAGTTTGAGAAAGGGCAAATAGTTGCTCTGAGGAAAAAAAAAATCTCTTTGGGAGAAATTGGAGAGCTCTTAAACCGTCCAAAGAGCACTATTCAAACTTTCCATAACTGCTTCCAAAAGAGGGGTGATGCAAAAAACCTTCTCATACATGGGAGACGTAAAATTATTGATTCCAGAACCCACCGCCGCCTAGTCAGAGAGTCTAAGAAGGCACGCCACCAGACTTTATCAGAATTGCACAATGATGTTGCACCACATTCCTCCCTTCAAACAGTCAAGAGAGTTTTGGCCTTAGTCAACATAAAGAAATGGAGAGCTAGGAAAAGAGCTCTTCTAAAGGATGAGCATGCTGTTAAGAGGTTAGCTTGGGCAATGAAGTATAAGGATTGGATAAAGGAAGACTTTGAAGGAGTTATCTTTAGTGATGAATCCTTGGTTGAAAAGTCTAAGGATCCTAAGGGTATATGGGTATTCAGAACACCTGAAGAAAAGTGGCACAAAGACTATATTCATGGGGTTACCAAGGGGCCAGGGATAAAGCTGATGGTTTGGGCTTGTATTTGGGGCAGAAATAAGGGTCCTCTGATTCCTATTTTTGACAAAAGTGTGGATAGATTTCTATATATTGGAGTTTTGGAGGATGGTTTAGTTGATATCTGGCAGGAGGTGGAGGACACAGTTGGGAATCCTATCTTTCAGCAGGATGGTGCAAAGATACATACTGCAAGAGATACCATGGCTTGGTTTGAGGAAAACAACATACAGGTTATGGAATGGCCACCCAATTCTCCTGACCTCAATCCTATTGAGCACTGTTGGAAGAGGATAAAGAAAAAGCTGCACCAGCGCTTTCCCAATATCCACAAGACCAAGGGGGGCCCAGATACTATTAGAAAACATCTAGCAGTAGCTCTAAATCAGGTTTGGACTCAGGATATTGAGTGGGATTTTCTGGAAAGGTTGTGGGAGTCTATGCCTAGTAGGGTTGCTGCTGTCTTAGATGCAAGGGGATGGTATACCAAGTATTGATTTTTTTGTTTTCTAATTTTACATATAGCTTTTCTTATATCTATTGTATGTCTACACATATTTTCAGTTTATCCTAAGTAGTTGTGGTTGTAGGGGTAATAAATTTATAGTGGTAGTGGGGTTGCCGTTGCGTTGCCGTACGGATCTTTTTGTACCCGTACTTTACAACCACCGCCCGGAAGATCTTGGCACACCCCCCATTTTGCACCAAAAGTATCTTACTTTAGAGGCATTTATCAAGCCCTTCTAATGCAAGCAAAAATATACTAGTAATTAAACCAGAGTGGAAAGTCCATGAAAATTTGTCTTATCACAATTTTTTTGTACTGAAAAAATTCTGTCAAGAATGGTTGTGGTGCATTTAGCAGTTGGGCAAGTGGTACCTGCAATTTTGTATGTGAGCCCCATATAAAAGGTACATCTATATGATATAACCTGTGGAATACCTACAATAGCACTTAACCAATGTAACATAAGAGCACAAAAATGCCATACAATCAAATTTCATGGAATTTCCTACTATCCATAATAATTACTTTCATTGTTTACTCCATATAACTTGTTCATTAAGTTTGTGAAGTGGGATACTTTTGGTGTAAAATGGGGGGGGTGCCAAGATCTTCCGGGCGGTGGTTGTACGTTTGACATGCAGGTACCTCCTCCAACCCAACCGCGCTCAGCTCTAGTCCCTTCTTCCTTCCTTCTAACCTGATAAATTAGGGACTCGAGGGTGATAGTATTTATATGGAATTTCTAAAGAGCACCTAGGAGTGCCAGAAGCCTCAATAAAAAAGGAAAAAGACAAAAATGCTTCTATCATGCTACTGTGGCTAAGGAAAACCTATGCGTGAGAGCCGTCAAAGGATTCATTCTTTCCTTGTTCTCGAAGTATGAGATGTGATTTCCTCAATTCTTCTTACCCCCTTGTTTATATCCCCCTTCTGGTCGTCTATATCTACCTCTCCCGGCGATGAACAGCCTTTCCAACCCCGTAATAGCTAACTGGTAGAAACCAATAACGATTTAGTCGGTGCACAAGCAGTGGTTGAAGTAGGGGACAGATTCGAAAGAGCAGGAGTTGGGAACCAGCGGTCAACGACAGAAGGGAGTTCTCGATTGTATAAGTGGCGGAGGGGGGGGGGGAACTTGTGGTCGGCGATATGTCAAAACAGGCGGATCCTTTTGAGTGATGGCTCGGGTGGCGGGGAGGACTCAGTTGTAAAGGGCTCAGATAATCCTCCCCGGTGTCCCAATATAGCATTGGGGTCATGCCACTCTTCTTGCCCCAGGAATGCTCTCACACAGCCATTATTCTCCGTTGGCCTTGGAAATGGTGTTCGGCCACTCTCATCTGCCATGTTGAGATCGATGTTCCGTTCCGGGTTAGCATTGTTCTGGTCCAGTAGCATGCTCAAAATTCCCTTATACCCGCTCTTTGCAGCCCATGAACATGGTGTTCGGCCACTTTCATCTGCTGTGTCGAGACGGGCACAGTTACGCTCCAATAGCATCCTCACAATTTTTTCACGTCGAAACATGGCAGCCCATGACAACGGGGTTCGACCGCTCTTGTCAGCACTGTCGGGATTGACGTCGTTCCGCTCTAATAGTAGCTCGGCAATTCTCTCGCACCCACTCTGAGCAGCCCATGAAAATGGCGTTCGGCCACTCTTATCTGCTGTGCTAGGATTGACATGGTTTCGTACCAATAGCATCGCCACACTTTCCGCAGACCAAGCCCCGGCAGCCCATGAAAGTGGTGTTCGGCCACTCTTGTCACCGCTGTCAGGATCGACAGCGTTCAGCCCCAATAGCATCCGCACAATTAGCGTACACTCCTTCTCAGCAGCCCATGAAAGGGGTGTTCGGCCACTCTTATCAGCACTGTCGGTGTTAACATCGTTCCGTCCTAATATCATCATCGCAATTCCCGGATACCCATTCTCGGCAGCCCGTGAAAGGGGCGTCCGGCCACTCTTATCAGAAATGTCAGATTTGACATCGCTCCGTTCGAATAATAGCCGCACAATTCCCACATGTTGGTTCTCGTCAGCCCATGAAAGTGGTGTTCGGCCACTCTCGTCATAGCTATTAGGATCGAGGTCGTTCCGTTCTAATAGTAGCTTAACGGTTCCCTCACGTCGGTTCTTTACAGCCAACAAAATTGCTGTTTGGCCGTGCTCGTCTGCAATATTGGGGTTGACATCGCTTTGTTGTAACAAAACATTCACACATCCCTCATGCGCATTCTCAGCAGCCCACGAAAGCGGTGTTCGGCCGCTCTTATCTCTCTTGTTGCGGTGGACATCATTCCGCTCTAATAGCATCCTCGCAATCCCCTCACACGGACTCCCAACAGCCCACGAAAGTGGTGTCCGGCCACTGTAGTCGGCACTGGCTGGATCGACATTGTTTTGTTCCAATAGCAGCCTAACAATTCCCTCATGCCGATTCTGTACAGCCCACAAAAATGGCGTTCGGCCGTAGTAATCAGGTGTTGGAATTGACGTCGCTCCGGTTCAAGAGTGTCTTTACCATTCTTTCGTACCCTTTCCCGGCAGCCAATGAAAGTGCTGTTCGGCCACCCCCATCTCTCTTGTCAGGATAGGCATCGTTCCGCTCTAATAGCATCTCGGCAATTCCTTCATGCCCGCCCAAAAAAGCATATATCAATGCTCCTCGGCCGAAGTAATCTATGACATCGGGACTGAGACTCGCCTGTTCCAGTAGTAGCTTTACTACCCCATTATGCCCCTTCTTGGTAGCCAACACCAATGCCGTATTGCTATTTAAGTCAATTGCGTTAAGATCCTATTTCTTGACCTTAAGTAAAGGAACTATAATCTCCAAAACCCCGAGTAGGGCTCTACCGTGGAGCCTAGAAAATCGAACCGGGACACCGGCATCATCGATAGGCCTTGGGTAACCATTGAAGAGTCCTCCGAGCTTGGATTCCCGCAACAAGAGTAGCTTGCAAGATAGGTGCGCACCAAATCGATCAAGGAGCTCTAGTGCAAGTGAAATTACATTTGGCGAGATTTGTCTTCAAGCATGGTCGCTCCAGTAACAAGAAGCGTATTCATGAAAGGGAGTTGTTGGTGGAGGTGAATAGAGAGCTGGCGAAAGGGCTTTTATGCACCCAAAGTTAAGGTAGGTCAGGCAAACTTCCGCCATTCTCGAATGGGGCCTGTCAAAAAGTGTGGGATTTGCTTGGATATGTTCCTGTAGAGTGAAATGAACAAGGCGGACTTTGAAAGACGATGAATCGACTGTGACTAGCCCCCAGCGCGCAGTTCAATATGATCCGGATCGAAGGAGCGTTGTCGCTGTTCAGATCCCGCGACCCTATTTCTATCCCTAAGGCTTGACACAGCTCTTCTGGTTGCAACGGCCTCTCTGAATATGCCACCCCCATGATAGCTTCCATTCCTAGCCGCGCTCTGTCCCCCTTCTGTGCCCTGATTCTTTCCAAAGTGGAGGTGTACCCGTCCCCTGCGTCTCGACCGCTTGACATTTGGTTAAGCTTTTCCCTCCTGCGATGAATGGTTGTCTCCTCGAGGATTGTCTCGATGCTGGGAAAGACAAGAAGGAATCTGTACGCAATCATTGTAAGCATTATTTCTACTTGATATTGGAAGACTGGTAATCTAAACACACATCTCTGATATTGTTTTTGGAATAATTTCCATTATATCCGCTCTTAGATTCTCATCCATGGCATCAGGCTCTGTATCCTCATCCAGCTTCATCCTCAAAAATTCCTTGGTGTCTTCCCTTGTCAGACTCACTGAGATAGAATTAGTGATGGGCACGATCATGATCGATCAGATCATGGGGGTCATGCTCGATCATGATCTGATCGAGGGGACCCTATGATAGAATGATCGATCAAATTGGTGACCCTGATCGAGCATGATCGAGTAATTGATTACAGCAACTCTGCGCACATGATTAAGGTTGGTTAATTTTTATGCCTTTGGTATGACTATTATTCCTGTTCCCTTATAGAGTATTCTTGACCTATGTATCTTGGTTTCCTCTATTTAGTATAAAATTTGGAAGAGTGATCGGTCATGATCGAGTTTAGTCGACGATGCTCGATCATGATCGACTATGATCGATCAGTACCAATGATCGACGAAATCGATCAGATCATACTTGCAATGATCGATCATGATCTGATCGAGGGGACCATATGATCGAGGTGATCGATCATGGTATAGTCGATCAATGATCGATCATGATCTGATCGTGTCCATCACTAATCATCAAAGTGGCGTTCGGCCACTTTTGTCAGCGCTGTCAGGATTGACATCGTTCCGCTTCAATAGCATCCGTGCAATTTCCCCGTTCCCTCACTGGGCAGCAAATGAAAGCGGCGTTCCACGGTCCTCATCCGTAATATCGGGATTGACATCGTTCCGCTCTAATAGCCTCCGGACAATTTCCCCGTGCCCACCCTGGGCAGCCTTTGAAAGTGGCGTTTGGCCGTACCTGTCCGCAGTGTCGGGATTGACATCGTTCCGTTCTAATAGCATCCGCACAATTTCCCCGTGCCCATCGGCAGTGTCTGGATTGACATCGTTCCACTCTGATAGCATCCGCACAATTCTCTGTGCCCTCTTGCAGCTGCCCTCGAAAGTGGCGTTTGGCCATCCTCGTCGGCGGTATCTAGATTGACATCGCGCCGATCTAATAACATTTCTACAGTTCTCGCACGCCCATATTCAGCGGCCCATAATAATAGTGTTCTGCCCCGGCTATCTACGATATTGGGATCGGCATCCTCCTGTTCTAGTAGCATCTTCAAGATCGCATCATGCCCCTCCATATTAGCCAACATCAAAGCCGTACCACCAACCCAAGATGTTGCATTAAGATCCCATTTTTTGATCTCTAGTAAAGAAACCACGATATCCAACCCTCCGAGAAGGGCTCCAGCCTGGAGCGCTGTGTATTTCATTGGGCCATCACAATAATCAAAGTCCCAGCCTTCTTCATATGTGCGTAGGAGTAGATCGCAAGATATGTGCTCATCGAATCGATCAAGTAGTTTCATTGCAAGTGAAACTACTTTTGTCGAGGTTTGTCTTCGGGCATGGTCTCCCCAGCTACAAGAAGCGTATTTAAGAAAGGGAGTTGTAGGTGGGAGTGGATCGAGAGCTCGCGGAAGGTCCCTGATACAACCAAAGCTAAGGTATGTCAAGCAAACCTCCGCAATCATCGAGTGGGGATTATCAAAAAGTGTAGGATTTGCTAGGATATATTCTTGTAGAGTGAAATGAACAAGACGGACTTTGGAAGACGATGAATCGACTGTGACCAGTCCGAGCCCGCAGTTCAATATGGTCCTGATCGAAGGCGGATTATCATTGTCCAAATCTGTCGACCCTATTTCTACTCTTAAGGCTTGACAGAGTTCGTCAGGTCCCAATGGCCAATCTGAATACGCTATCCACATGATAGCTTCCATTCCTAACCGCGCCCTGTCCTCCCCCTGTACCCTGATTCTTTCCAAAGTGGCAGCGTATACATCCCCTACGTTTTGACCATTCGACATTTGTTTCAGCTTTTTCGGACAACGACGAATTGTTGTCTCCTCGATTGTCTCGATACTGAGTGAGCCAAGAAGGAATCTAAGCAGAGTCATTAGTTAGCAATATGAGTTCTACCAAATACGGGAAAACAGGGCAGCTAGACATACATCTCGAATATTTTCTTCGGAATAATTTCCATTATATCCGCTGTTAGTCGGTCATCCATTGCATCAGGCTCCAAGTCGCCATCCAACTTGAACCGTAAAAATTCCTCGGTGTCTTCCCTTGTTGGTCTAACTAGGATAGTGTCAATGCTGATGAAGTATCTCTCAACCTCAGCTCGGATAAAAGGCCTTGCGGCCAGGAATAGCCAGACATTTGGCACCTCTTTGATGATAGCTTGCAGAACCCTAAGAAGGCCAGTCCGATGTGCCGCGAGGGATTCATCCATGCCATCAATACATATAACAACCCGTCCCCGTTTCCCAATCGCTGTCTTCAACATTTTGAGAAGCTCGGGGACCTACGGATATACCCCGCCAAAATGTCTCTTCAAATGTTCGAAAGTATTACCGATATCGTCCGGGACGATTCCACCCCCCACTAATTGCTTGAGCATGGCTCCCAGAATGTTTGATGTAGTCTGTTCCTTCCTATCGAGGTAGTCACAATACAGCCCGGCAGCAGTGATATCTTGTTCACTCCCATAAAAATGGTCAATCACTAAAGAGCTAGAATTGCAAGCAGTTAATGATGTAAGCTTTTCCCATTGGTTGCTTGTGTTACCTAAGATGAGTCTTCCCCACACCTGGATCATCATGGCAAAAGAGCACGGAGTGAGAAGATCCGTTTTCTATCGTATTCCATCTCCGAAACTCGCTTGTTTGAAAAATCCACCTCCCCACACCCTTTAGGCGGCTCTCCCTTATATCTCGGTCTTCTTTTGGGCTCCAGCGATGATAACCACTGCAGGACCTGAATCTTGTCATCTGGTACGGTTTTGTGGACGATTTTGTTGAAGCTGTTGGCATTGAACCCGGTAACCCCCTCAGGGTTCATATTCCCTGAAGTTTGACCGATAAGGAATGTCCGAAAAGGGCGCTGGTGGTCTCAAGGAGGTCAAGGGCCTGCCAAGAGACGAAGAAAATCATTTCCAAGAGTAAGGATGTAAGATTTCACACCTTGGCATTTTACCTAATAGTTTCACACCAATGGTCGCAGCACCTACAAACGACCTTCTTCCGAATCTGCTAAGAAATTTCGCAGCTTCTGCGCTGAAATAATCTGAAAACGGCTCTTCTTGTATACCAGACTGAGCTATGGTAACAATCAAGCATAGCCCGCCTACTTACATCACGTCCAACGAAAGCTTGGAGGGAGCAAAAATATTAAATTAGTGACCGTACACCATTTGATGAGATCACTGTAGAATACTAGTATCTTGCCCTCTTCGAATAGACCCACAATCGTATCCGACTCCACCTGTGGCAAGTATTTCTCCTTTCCAGCTTCTCGAGTATTGTGCATGGACAAAGGTAACAGAAGAGCGCCGGCGAGGGTGGCAACCATCGCTTCCTGACACCATCACACAACCAACCCTCCTACAAAAATCTTTTCCACCCAACTCATTTCTCATATTATCTTATCTTTTTTTATTCTAAGAAATAATGGCTGCTATTCTTCGCAGCCAATCAAAAAAACCTATTCCTTCTGAGCATCTGAGTCAATGTACAAGAGGGAGAGTATGTGGCTTGCATGAAAAAGGCATGCTCTTAACAGACATTTTCCTCTAACTCAACATCCCTCTTACTACTGTTCATGACACAGTTCAAAAGGGAGATCAAGAGGGGGAGGAGAAAGAGGGCAGAGGAAGACCTCCTGAGGCTTCTAAGGCGCAGGATGAAGCTATAGTTGCAGAAGCTCTCAAAAATCGCCACATCAGCAAAAATACCTGGTTTGCATTCTCTACTTCCTGACCACATCCTGGCACTTCCTGAGCTTTCTGAAATACTGCTTTGCATCCTGAGGAACAAAATTCGCCTAATCCAATAAACATGTTTCTTAACAAGATTCATTATATGGGTAAAAGTATATATCCAAAATTTGAAACCATTAAGTAGTCAAATGATTGACTAATTGAGATATATAATTTTCCATGCCGAAAATGACTACTTGACTTTGGATCCCAGCTTGTACCCAAAATAGTAAAGCTATTGTATTGCGATTAAGTGCAATCTGTTTGAAATCGGTTGTTTATGATCTGAGTGTATAAATATCTAATATCAAAATTGTGGCTTGCTGAATTAAGCTACAGACTTCCAATTTAGAAAATCTAGAAAAGAACTATGCTGAACAATTTTTAAATTTTTCATTTTGTCAATTTGATCAATTTTCATTTTTCAGGATGCACAGGATGTAGCCAGGTTGCAGCCAGGAAGCTCAGAATGCAAACCAGACATTTTTCCTGATACATAACAGCTATCAAGATATTGCTGAGAAAATTGGACCAAATGTCTCCAAGAAGACTATAAAGCGCAAACTCTCTGGAAAATATCTTGAAAAATAGTTGGCACAGGAGAGAGTATATATCTTGATGATGGTTTTGATAAGAAGAGGTTGAAATGAGCATTTGCTTATTGACATTGGACAAGAAATATGTGGAGAAGGAAGGAAATGTGGGGAGATGAGATGACTATTGAGGCAGGGGGAGGCAGAAGGAGAAAGTGGATATTTAGATATCCTAAAGAGAACTGCAATAAGGAGTGTATTGAGGAAACTCCTAGGAAAGGAGAGAAAAAGGTTGGCCAAATGATGACTAGGTTTTTTATGGCCAAATGTATAGTTATTTTCTTCCTGTTTTTCCTAATCCTTTTTCTACTAGTGGTAGGATTACTACAAAGTCAATAATTGAGGTTTATGATCAATATGACTTTGTAGACATATGGGATAATATTAAGAAAGAGTCTGGAGAGGAGATCTTTTTGATTATTGACAATGTTAAAACTCACTTGCTGTTCATGAGATGGCTCTAGCATTTATTACAGGGTCATCAGGTCCCGGAAAAACAAGGGTTCCTGGTGAAAATCTCTATCCCAGGCTGCTTACCGGCCTGGAGCGGGGCATATTTTTGCCTTTCCTTCTGTGAATCCGGGGCCAGTGCCCTGTTCCACCTATGCCCCGTACTAGCTCCTGTAAAATTTAGATAGTGAAAAATGGGGGCCTGTTCAGGAAATCAGTGGGGTTGGATCCCAAATAGAGGCTGGACGAGTAGAAGGCAGAAAATACGCCCCCCCGCTCCCATGTAACAGCAGGGCCTCTAAGGGCAAAACCTGCCCCGCTCCACCCCATAACAAACACTAGATGGCTCAGTGAGCATGGAATTTCACTACTGAAAATTTCCCCCTATTCACCAGATCTTAATCCAATTGAAAATATCTAGTCTCTAGTTAAGGACATACTTTCTAAGTATTATCCTGTTCTTGATCTCATGCAGGGCCCTGAGCATGTGGTCAAAAAGACAATTGTGGAATGTTCAAAATGTAAACTAAGGCATAATCTATTCTATTTGGATAATACTAGGCAGGTGTAAGGGGTGCTGCCGAGACACGCTAAGCGAGGAGGATGGATAGTAGTTGAGCTAATTGGTAGGAGTTCTAGTTCTTATTCTATCTAAGCGAGATGGGCGATAGCAACTATAGTTTTACAGAAGCGCGAACACCAAGTGTAAGGAGAAATATAAAGAGAACAGAAGTGCGAACAATGTTTAACCCTGAAATCCTGCTAAGTAAATCCCAAAAAATATGCATAACTCTGAAGTGGTGTAAGGAGATTATTAGGAGATAATTAGAAATATTATGACCGATAAAGGTGTATAAATATGTAAGAAATCCTCCGCAAAACTCCGAATATCAGATAAAGAATGCATAAGCAAATCCTCAGTATTATCCCTAAATAAATAAAGGAATGCTGCAATATATGCTCTAGCTGTAGTTATGTTATCAGTGACAGGTGAAACTACAACCCAAACTAACTATAGAAATATACGACAGTAATCATGAATTATAGTTAGGAAATACTATGAAATTTCAACACTTCCCTACATTATCTACAGCCCAATAATCATACCATCCGTTCATGTACCGGTTTTGCTAGGATTTTAGTGCAAATATTGGCGCAGTTATTTACTGATTCAACCTTGAGAAGGACGAACAAGTAGTCTTGTAATGCTTCACGGGTAATGAAATAGTTGACAGCGATGTATTTGGTTCCAACATTAATCTGAGGGTTGACAGCAAGGAAATTTGCCCCGGTATTGTCGACATGCATAGCGATAGGAGCAGAGAGACAGAGATCAGAAAGTCCTTTAAGGAGCCATCGGATATGACGAGTACCGTAAGAAATAGCCACAAATTCTGCTTCAGTGGTTGATTTTGCGACAGAGGATTGTTTCTTTGAGAACTAAGAGATACAATAGTTATTGAATAGAACAATGTAACCGGAGGTAGATCTTCTGGTATCGATATATCCTGCGAAATTAGCCTCAAGGTAGATATCGATAGCATTTGTTATAGTGCTGGGGTAAAATAGGCCCAGGTTCTGAGTTCTGTTAATATATCTAAGGTATGTTTAGCAGTCTTTATATGTTCTTCGGTAGGGCAGGAGGAGAATTGTGCGAGAAATGAAATGGTATACGCGAGGTCAGGTCTTATTCCAGTAACGAGGTACATAAGAGATCCTATCATCGATTGGTTTAGTGTAACTTGATCTTTTGGTTATTCTGTAATCCCTTTCGTAAGTGTAATTCCTTTTGGTAAGAGAGTGGATATAGCATTAGAGTTTTCCATTCCAAATCATGAGAGGATAGTTCCGACGTATAGTTCATGGGTAAGAGCGATACCTTCAATCGTATAGGAAATATGTAAGCCGAGTAAGAAAGAGGCTTCCTCGAGGTCCAAGATCTCAAATGCCATTTTCTGGTCTTTGATGAGAGCGGTAAGATGGGGTGTATCGGCCAAATATATTACAATGTCATCCACATAAAGGATAGGTAACAATTGTACTTGTTGTGAATGATCATGGATGGGTCTTGGTGTGATGCAGTAAAGTTCTTGGAGATTAGGAATTTTGCCAAGAGAGCATACTATTCGTTCGCTGATTGCTTAAGTCCATAGATGCATCAGTTAAGTTTCCATACTTTGTCTCCATTACTGAACCCTGGTGGTGGTTGTATGTAAACTTCCTCTTTCAATTTACCATATAAGAAAGCGGATTTAATATCAAATAGTCGTGGACGCTATATATTTCTGATGCAGATTGGAAGGGGTAATTGTAAGGATTCATATCAGAAGACGGGAGCGAAGGCATCAGCAAAAAAACAGCCTGCCCCCTCTGCCTCATGTCGTTGAGTTTTATGTTTTGGCACATCGTAAGTCCTATGATCGCAATATTAAAAATCCCGTTAGTTTGACTAAAGAAGATGATATTAATTCTGTTTTCTGCAAAATATGGGCAATTTTTATTAAGATCTCACAGACCTTTTACATAGCGAAGTTGAGAAATTTGAGTTTATAATATACAACTTTGTAATGTAAAATTTCTATGAGATATTGCTAAAAATAGCTCATATTTTGCTAAAATTAAGATTTGTATCTGATTATTAGGGGACATAATCGGAAGCATCATGATTAACCGGGGTCACTCGCGATTAGCCAAAACGTAAAACTCAATGACATGGCTCACTGTGGAGCACAAAAGACAGACTTTTTTTTTTTGCTGATGAGGTATCTTCAAAATTGAAGCCAGGTGCTTGTGAGAACCCTTGGGCAACAGCTCTTGCTTGATATCTTTCCAAGGTACGCTCAGCATTTCTTTTAGTTTTGAATACCCACTTACTTCCGACAATATTCCGTCCTATTACTTTATCAACAACTTTGAAGATTTTATTTTTCTTTAGCGCATTGATCTTATCGTTTATAACTGAGGTGTATTCTTCTGAGTGTGGGCTATGTATAGCTTTATAGTAGGTAGTAGGGTCCTTATTGGGTAACTCGCTTATCGCACGTCCGGTATCTTTACGACTTCCGTGTTTGCTCACTTGGTGCTTGTATTCGATGGTAGGTTGATTAGGGATCCTTCCTGAGGGGTGCGAGGGTCCAGGTACTTCCCCAGGTTGATCATCCGAGATAGATTACTGCTGGTTATATTTTTCAAGTATAGAAGGGAAAAGTTCACTGGTAGGTGCGTTAAGTCTTTCAGGATTGGTGGCCGGTAGATGTTGCTCTTAGGCCGCTAAAGTAGACTTCTTCGTAGTTGGTTGAAAGGTTGGTTTATTTGTTGTCTCTTCAGGTTCCTGTTTCATAGGCTTATTCATAGACATTAGTGCTAATGGGAAGGATGAGGGAGAGACTTTAACATAAGTTTCTTCAGCGATTAGTGGTTCCATAGTATTTGGTCCAAGTGGTACTATCATCTTAGTCGTCTAATGAATCTGCTGAGTTTCTGAAACTTTATATTCCGAAGGGATATAGATCCTATATAGTTTATCAGAGGAGGTGTATCCAATAAGATATCCTTCGATCGCCCGGGGCATTAGTTTTGTTCCAGGTTGTCTTTTCTCCTCTAGTAGGTGAACAAATACTTTGGTCCCATCGGGGCAGAGATGGCTGACCAATGGTTTTTTATTGTAGAGAGATTCATAGAGTGTCGATTTTCCTATCGATTGGTTAGGGAGTCTATTTTGAAGATAGACAGCAGTTGTGACAGCTTCTGCCTATAAAGGGAAAGTTAAACCCGTCAACATAGAGCAAATAGCAGTAATTATGCTACGGTTGTACCATTCAGTGATACTATTAGATTCGTGAGAGTAGGAAGCGGTGCAATCATGTATGATACCATGGTTTTCTAATAATGTTAACATAGATGCGTTGACATAATCGCCTCTGTTACCTGTTCTAAATCTTTAAATAACAGCATAGTCCTGTGTCCAACATTCTTGAATGAAACTAGCAAAGACTTTGACTATGTCAGATTTAGGGTAAATAGGGTAAACCCAGGTGTATCGAGTGCAGTCATCAATGAACGTAATATAGTAATTTGATTTGCCAAAGGATATTTTTGAAAATCTTCCACTAAGGTCAGAGTGGATTAAATCAAAAGGTATAGTTGCTCGCTCTTCTTATAATGAGGATGTAGGCTTTCTTTTAGTACTTTTAAAGGTGAT
>NESQ01000716.1:0-18015 GCA_003070745.1 Tuber borchii
ATATTAGCTACCCATGTGATTATTCTATTTGCTTTGCACATCTTCAACTGTCCGTCTATTTCTAAAAATCAAATTTGTGATAGGTGTTTGAAATAGACAGTGGCATCTCAAAAGTTATCTGATAAATGGCACAAAAGGTTTTTGATGATTTTTTCACGGTCCTAGAATCTCGTAGCTAGACAGTCACAAGTTACGCTGCCTACTTTAGGTAAATGCCATCTACTTTGCCTCACACTCCCCTACTGTCAAGCCCCCCTTATCGGTCGGCATCATTTCAGACTGTTAGACGGACGTCTATAGGTAAATGTGTCCTAAGTGTTTCATCTACCCAAAATTGTAGGAACTATAGGTCATTGAATTATAAGTCAGTCTTTGATATACCTCGTCCCATCCATAAGTACACTTCTCCGTCAACCCTCACATATGTCAGGTTTGAAGAACCCCTTACCAATTGGGCAAATTCGTTGGAAGATGCCGCTCAGAAAGGTTGGGGCCTTGGAGCTTCTTCGGGAAAAGATATAGCCGAGTATCGGCTTAGACCGGGGTCATAGCTCCACCACAAAGGGTTCGTAGAACTCCCACAGCATATAACCCCCCCGAATCCCCTGAACACAAGATCCTCATACTTGCTACCGCTCCCCAGATCTTGAGTTTTTTGCTGTCCCCCACCTGCCCCTCGACTGACAGCCGGCGCCCCCATTGTCAGCATGGGATAGATGAGTGCCAACACTCCCCAGCGACAAGGGCAGCACGATCTCCCCAATGTCTCCCTTAGTGGAACGACACCGCCGACAGCAACGAGGGAAAGACGGACCGTGGGGTATTTGTTCATAGGGGTTTTTCTCGGTCTCTTTCTTGTTTCCTTTCCTTCCTTTCTTTGCCGCAGTTGTTAGCCAATATATATCTCTCTCTAGCTTTGAAAAATTGGTTCCTATTATAATTTTGTCACTCCCTTCAATTTAATTCAGGATTTAAATACAATCACCAACTTTCTCTGTTTGTCTTATTTACGCAATGGACACTCCCACCAGTCCAGTGGACGTGGCCAGTTACTTTGAAGCTTTAGGAAGATAACAAGGGCGGCTCGTGTATTGTCTGGATACTCTGAGGCCATAACAATGATAACCCCTTTCTGGTGCGGGCTTCTGGATACATCCTGATAGAGGTGACTAGCGGCGGCAATAACATCTTTGACATCAAGCTGGCGTGCTTGGACTTCCTTGTCAAGAATCATGGTGAATTCAGCCATTTGTGCAAGCTTATCCAGTCCCTGCTGTGTCTCACCAGTGGGTGGGATCTTCTTCTGCCATTCAGCAAGGCAGACCATGCGTTCTGCAGTGGTACATTAGTCACAATTCAATAGACAGATATTGTTCTTACATACCTAGGGCTCCGCAGAGACTATAGTTTTCCTCCAGCTTCATCCTCTCTGTTTTTTCTTCCAAAGCCACACCCTGTTAACGAATTAGAATCCTGATCAACCGGCAAAGTAGAGGTAATCCTACCAGGAGGTATCGATTATACGCAGTCTCTTCACTAAGCTTGGCCCGATATTGTTCCTTCTGCTCCTCAAAGTGCCTAGATTGCCCTCCCAATTGCTTAAGCAGCATGGTGTACTGCTTCTGAGATTGTTTGGGTCCTTCAAGCTGTTTGGACAATGCGGATATCTCCACTTTCCGGCGTTCGTTCCACATGTCCTCCTTCTCCTGGTAGCGTTGGAGCCCGGCGACATAAAGCTCTTCAATGTGCTGAATCATTGAAGATCCACTTCTCTGTTGCAGATTGTAAGTTAGCTTCCAACGAGAATCAGAGATCATACTGACATGGTGTGTGGCACGATGAAATGCGTGGGTCGTAAGTAAAGTAGCGAAGCGAGGCGGAAACTTGAAAAGGGGCAACATTTTTAAAAATGTTAATGGGATAAGGTGATAAGTAACGGGGCGGTTGTTGGGTTGTCTAGATTAGTGTTGTTCACGAGCCGGCTCGAGCCGCCAAGACATTTGAGGCTGAGTGGCCACGACACCCCTGCACACTGCGATTATCATTCAAAAAAAAACCAACAATTGTATATCGCAACTTGAAAGTATATACAACTAGCCAAAGGACCTTCCCACTATGCCCAATTCCAATTCCACACGGGTTTTCCTCTACCTCTTCCCACATTTCCACCTCCGGCTCGAGTTTCTTGGCGGCTCTTGAACAACACTAGTCTAGATATCGCATAATATGGTGAAAACCCGTTTCCACGCCTAGAGGTCAGAATAAGATGCGAGTCAAGGCTTTCCCAAAGTAACCCTTCTCGGTTAGTTGTTTCCTTTAATATATCACAAAAGTTCAAGGAATGATACCCAGTACTAAATAGTACGGCTGGTCAAATGTAGGAGAGATGTAAAAAAAGTTTTTGCAGGTGGCAACCGGTGCAACACCTCAAGGCTCGGTTAGAAAAGAGCAAGGGGCTCAGTTAGCGAACAGAGAAAATAGAGAGAGAGCTTGGTTAGAAAATTGAGGGGAGAGAGCTCAGTAAGAAAATAGAGAAAAAAATTCACACCTTTTCTCACGGGTGCGAATTTTATTGTAGGTGTAGATTTTATCGCATCAGTGAAAGGAAGGTTTATTGACAGAGGTATTAGTCTTCCCAGGGTTTAGTGGGTAGTAGGTGAGCTGGCTCCTTACCTATTGCCTCTAGGTTGTGGGTTCAAATCCTCTTGGATTCAGATTTCTAATATGTACTGGAAAACCGATCTCAAAAAACGATCTTATCAACGATCAGGGGCCTCCCATTGGCCGACGACGTTGGCTATCTCAGACGATCCATCTGATAGTCCTCCCCACAGTTGCTGGGCCAACCTCCCTCTCCTCCTCAACCCTTCAAATTGGGGAGAGGAATGCCAGCAAGAGGAAAAGAAAAACCGCGATAGCGGCACCCAGCGATGCATAAAAATTCAGAAAAAAGGGAGAAAGAAAGGGAGGAAAGGAGAGATAGATAAAGGAAAGAAGGAGATAAAGTGAGATGGAAATAGAAAGAAATAGGAGTGGAAAGGAAAATTGCAAGCCAATGAAAAAAAAGAAAAAGGTAACCAGCAGGGGTGGCTTGGCGACACTGCCTAGACCTCTACCAATCTCTGATCTATTTTTCCACCAAAACAACCAAACCTATTTGTTTCCAATTCCAACCACCTGAGTACAAGATTGAGAAGCTAAATAAATACGTTGAAAAGATAAGCAAAGTAGTGATGCAAAAAACACTGGTTAGTTGAGGATGTGAAATTACCATAAAGCTTCAGAATTGGCAAAATGACAAGAAAACTGTTTTGGCTTGGCATTTCTGCTATATCTCAGCAGGGTAACAGAGCAAAAGTAAGATTGAAAAATCCTTGGCACTGCAACCAGCTTCTTCCATATTAGCAATATTTTCCTCCTCCTCCTCTTCCCTCCCTGCTCAACCACCTCGGTCCACTTGAGCTCAATTTCTTTTCTTCTTTTTCCGCTTTTTCATAACAAAAAAAGAACAATTTCAGCAACTATTAAACCTTCATCCCCCCTAACTCTCCCCAATATATTGATTTCCCAACTTGCTAATAGTGAATCCAGGAAAAATGATGCCTGCCATGCATATGTGTGGACGGTGCAGGCACGAGAAACCATTGAATGCCTTTGATATTAATTCAAATGGCCGCCGCATGAGATCTTGCAGACCATGCTTGGTAGGTACTCTTCAAATTGTTGGCTACGAATCTGGCACAACTGTATATTCTAACTTAGTACTTTGGAATAAAAGGACAGGAGAAGAGTGCTCCGAGAGCCCCCACCACTCCCCGCAGTACCAGCACCACCAGCGCCCCAAGCACCCCCAGCACCCCCAGTACCACCACCACCCGCATATATACTTCCAACAACCACAGCGACCGGACTATTCGACTACTCGCCTCCTGCTACCAGGCAATCAGCACCACTGGTACCAATACAAGAACAGGTAAGTGCCCTACCCATAGCCCCCTTTGCTTTTCCCTCTTCCTATCAATTGTTGGAACCATGTGGAGGAACACTACTATACCATGAGCAAACAGGTTTAGAGAATAGGATGGAGGTGCGGAGCTGTATAAGATGCCGGGAAGAGAAAGGAGTGGGAGAATTTGATCGCACACTGGGAGGAAGGTTACAGAGCAGTTGTCGCGAATGTTTGGTAAGTTAATATCATTATTGAACTGTTATATAATTGGTGAAGCAAAGAACTAACAACCATCCTATTAGGCTACACAGAGGGATCAAGACACTCAGCACAAGCAGAGCAACAGCCCGCCGCTCCTATACTTGCTGTTGAACATATCTCTGGAGCGCTCGCCCTGCAGACTAGAGTGTTCACAGCATTTATTGAGAAGCGGGCACATTGGACCCAGAGTGATCTGGGTCAGATGAATGTTGTATGCAGTGGCTGCAATGCCCTGCACTGGCGTGCTGAGAAGTCTAAAGAAAGAACCAACCAAGTAGCAGGTGCTTTCGAGTCCTGTTGCAAGGGAGGGGATGCTATGGTTGAAAGAATGCGGCCACTACCAGAACCCCTCCATACCTTGATGACGGGAATGGAACCGGCATCAAGAAGATTTAGGGAGGGGCTGAGGCACTGGAATAGCCAGTTTGCATTCACATCCATCAGCTACAATATGGATGACCGCCCAACCGCGATTGGAGAAGGTTTTCAACTTTTCCAAGTTCATGGTGCGGTCTACCATCATCAAGGACCACTGGTTGTACCCAGTGGTCAGGATGCCCGATTTTCGCAGGTCTACCTCTATGATCCGGCCCATGCGGCCCAAGTGCGATCCGCTGGAGCTCTAGATCTAGATGGGGCCTTGATCAGCTCACTTACTGGGATGTTGCAGGAGACTTGCCCTTACATCCGGCTGTATCATACAGCCAAAGAGAGGTTGGCAACAATCTCTGAGGATGAGCAAAACTTCCGCATCATCCTGGATCCAAAGTTGAGTTTGATTGTAGAGTCCGGGGCAAACATGAGAAGGGAGAACCTTCCAATGGCGGATGAAGTCTCCATGATTCTGCCCAAGGAATATGGTGATGGCGGATTCAGGGACATCGTTTTGGCGGAGCGATCCAACGGAGTGGTACCTAATAGAGGATTCTCCATCATCAACCCCAATCATGCCTCCTATCTACCTCTCCATTATGTTCTCCTATTTCCCTATGGTGAACCAGGATGGCATTGGGGACGAAGGCTCAACCTGGTTGGAAACAGTCGCATCAAGGACAGGTTCTCCCAGAGAGCCTTCTACCGCTTCCGCCTCCACACTAGGACAGATGAGCCATCAACTATCCTTCGGGCCCAGAGGTTACTGCAGCAATTGGTAGTTGATGCTTGGGCGATTACAGATCAGAACAAGCTCAACTGGCTGCGGTCAAATCAGGCTCGCTTGCGGACTGATTTGTACAATGGGCTACAGGATGCGATGAGCGCAGATGACGTCAATTTTGCGCAGGTCGGGAGAAGGATTATCCTGCCATCCACGTTCACCGGTGGGGATAGATTTATGCAGCAGCTCTACCAGGACAGCATGGCTCGGGTGCGCCACTTTGGCAAACCATCTCTGTTCATCACATTCACTGCCAATCCCAAATGGTCTGAGATTGCGATGGAGTTGTTCCCTGGTCAGACTGCAGCAGATCGTCCAGATCTCGTAGCTAGAGTTTTCAATCTCAAGGTACGGGATCTACTAGATCAAATTAAAACAAAACAAATCTTTGGGCATTGCCAGGGCTGGGTTTGGACCATCGAGTACCAGAAGCGAGGCCTCCCTCACCTCCATCTTCTGCTCTTCTTGAAGACCACACCAGAGTTCCTGACGGCTGGGTACATTGACCACTTTATTTCTGCTGAGCTCCCTACTGATGATGATGAGATGGGACAGCAGTTGCGGTCAATTATTCAGAGCACTATGCTCCACACTCAATGTGCTGGAGGTAATGGGCATGCCCTTTGCATGAAAGATTTGAACCCCCATGTTGTCTCCACCTGTCATAAGGGTTATCCCCGTGAATTTCAGGAGGAGACAAGCATCCAGGCGAATGGATATCCCCTCTATAGGAGGTGGAATAGTGGTCAATCCTTTACCGTTCGTGTTCAAGGATCGGGGGGTACATTGATGGTTCCTGTGGACAATCGGAGGGTCGTCCCCTACAGCCCCTATCTCTCTTTGAGATATAATGCTCACATCAATGTGGAAGTATGCGGGTCGGTTCAATCTGTAAAGTACATTCCCAAGTACATTTACAAGGGGGGCGATCGGGTGACAGCTGTGGTGGACTCAGAGGTCGATGAGATAAAGCGCTACCTCCATGGAAGGTACATTGGACCAACTGAGGCAGTGTGGCGCTTATTCGAATTTGATTCTCACAAGGAGTACCCACCCGTGATGCACCTAGCTCTCCACTTGGAAGGCCAGCAGCCCGTCTACTTAAAAGGCCTTGAAAATCCTGCGATGATACGGGAGCTGATAGAGTCTTCCTTATCAACTCTGATTGGATTCTTTGACTACAATCAGAAGAATGAGGATGGGCGGCAGTACTTGTACCATGAGTTCCCTGAGCATTTTGTCTACCAGCGAAAGCTGGGTTGGAAAAGGAGGCAAAAGGGATTCTCTGTTGGACTCATGTACTCCGCGAGTCCATTCATGGGTGAGAGATATTATCTCCGCATGCTGTTGACCGTCGTAAGAGGTCCTATGGGCTTTGAACATTTGCGTACGGTTGATGGTACTGTGTATCCTACATTTAAGGGGGCCTGCATAGCATTGAGACTGTTGGAAGATGACGGGGAGTGGGTCGCTATGTTTAGAGAAGGTGCGGAGTTCTTGACTGGTAGGGCATTGCGACATCTGTTTGCTTTGGCACTCCAGTACACTACTATTACCGACCCGAATCTGATTTGGGAGTCATTCGGTGATAGTATGTGTGACGATCTTCCAAACCTGATCACAAGTGGCAGGTCCCCACAACCTGTGGGCATGGAGATATTTGAGGGTGAGCTGCACCTTGACTATGGTCTGTACCTTATCCAGCAAGATTTGCTTGAATTTGGTAGAACCTTGGCTGAGTTTGGGTTACCAGTACCAGTCCTTAATTGGGCTTGCGGTGTACCCAACTTGGTCAACCCAGTCTTGGAGAAAGAAAACAGCTACAATGCTGTACAGGAGCAGGAAGCCTATGTGATGATGCGGGATAAGCTAAATCCTGAGCAGCTTGCCTGCTTTGAGGAGATAGTGAGTGCCGTGGAGCAGGAGGAACCTAATCCGCGTCTCCATCGGAGTTCTGGTTTCTTTCTTCAAGGACCTGCTGGGACAGGGAAGACTTTCCTCTATAATTGCTTATGCAGTTATTTCAGGGCTAGGGGAAAAGTTGTCCTTTATGTTGCATCCTCTGGGATTGCAGCACAATTGTTACCTGGGGGTCGAACAGCTCACTCCAGATTCAAGATTCCATTGTCCACTGCCTTCAGTGGATGCAATATTAATAGCAACTCACCTCTTGCACAATTGATCAGACGTACTTCATTGATCATTTGGGATGAGGTGCCAATGCAACATAAGACCTGCTTTGAGGCAGTGAGTTGGACACTGAACGATATCTGTCCAATAGGTGACCGCTCGCTGTTTGGTGGAATCACAACTGTCTTAGGTGGTGATTTTGCCCAAATCTTGCCGGTGGTTCGGAGAGGTTCAAGGCAGGCAACGGTGCAAGCTTCTCTGAGACACAGTTCTATTTGGAGTTCTCTGCACGTATTGAGGCTAAAGACAACTATGCGGATTGCAGCTAATGATTCCAATCAGATCTTCATCGACTTTCTCAAAAGTATAGTGATCGATCATACCATGCATGGTAGATTGGAATTGCCGGCCTATATCATGATCCGCAGAGTAGCAACTGTAGATGAACTTTGTGAGCAACTCTACCCACAGGCACTGTTGAATGAAGCGGTTGGGTCTCATGGGACTCTCATTGGAAGAGCTATTTTGGCCTTCAAGAATGATACCGTGAATGACTTCAATGACTTGCTGCTCGATAGGATGCCGGGTGCAGAACATTGCTTTGAAGCTGCCAATAAGGTAGAACTTAGTGATGAAGCTGCTGCTGCAGAGCCCTATGCACTGGAGTACTTGCAAAGTATCAACTTGGCCTCAATAGCACCATCATGTCTCAAACTTAAGATTGGAGTACCACTAATCCTCATCCGGAATCTGAGTCCGAAGAATGGGATGTGTAATGGGACTAGATTAAGATTGTTAGGAATAGCTCGCAATTGTCTACAGGTTGCGATACTGGGTGGTAAATGGGATGGTGAGATCCGCCTCCTGCCTAGGATAAAGCTTACGACTAGTGATGAAGATCTGCCTTTCATTCTTGAAAGAAAACAGTTCCCAGTCCGGTTGTGCTTTGCCATGACAGTGAACAAATCCCAGGGACAGAGTCTTGAGAAGGTTGGAGTGGATCTCCGCTCCGATGCCTTTACACATGGTCAGCTTTATGTTGCCTTGTCGCGGGTAACCTCTCTGGATGGTCTTACTCTATTACCATCCAGTAATAGTCCTAATAGCACAGCAAATGTGGTGTTCCCAGAGGTGCTGCAAGGATTATATGAAAGTAAGTTTCTCCTTCGCTCTTGGTTGTTTATGATGTCTTTGTAATTCTAACTTGATTCTTAACAGTGATATAATCCAGCAGTAGTACTCTCGCTGGCACCTAATGATGATCATCTTAGATCTGAAGGTAGAATTGGGGTTGGATTTCCTACTGAGGGCTCTTTATACTATACCTCATAATGATATTATATCTGAAGGTATCCAGTACAATAGGTGACGATCCTATACCTTATGATCTAAGTTCTAAAGGTACTTAGGATCTGAACCTGTACTGATTGCAATTGGCTTGCTCTTCTATACCTAATGATCATCTTCTTTCTGAAGGTACAAGTTTCCCCTTTTTGTTTTTTCACATATTTTTTGTTTTTAATTTCTATACTTTTCCTGTCTCTTCTTTTTCACCTATTCTTTATCTTCTACTCCTATCACTAATTTATTATCCTTTTATTTCTTTTATATGTCTGTTTTATATTGTAGTTGTTTTTTTTTTTTTTTCAACTTTTTTACATAAACCCTATACCCTAAAACCTATTTTCACTTAAAGCTATAATCTTTTCTTTTTTCACCATTCTATACGGTCCACACGGTAACGCTTCTTGCGTGCGTGAAGAGGGCCGCTAGTTTAAGTGTACTAGGAAGTAGAGTTCGCTAAGTAGCAGGTCGGCTAAGCTGCCCTGGACGTGTCCTCCGGACTTGTCCAAGCTACTTGCAGAAAAAACTACACACGGAAAAGAAAAGAAAAAAATTCTTTCTCTTTTCAAAATGCTAAACTGTTAGGATCTTGCAGTTTAGTGTAACCTTCAAGATTCTCCTAGTACATGATGGGAGGGGGTGGGTTAGTAGGCCATTTTTGCTGCTTATTAATACATGATTACTAAGCAATTTGTCAGCATAATATTTTTAAATACCCATACTTCTCATTTACTATCAAACACTCACTTCTTCCTTTAAACACCTCAGTCTCGCTTAGCTATTTACACTTTATTTGTCTCTCAAATAAAAAGATTTTATCACCTACCATGTCGCAACCTGCTGGTTCTTCAAGCTCTGCAAGCTCCATACTTAAACAGCAGATGGAGGCAACAAGCAAGCGCCTCGATCATCTTATTCAGTCTGGTGCCTTTAAGGACCACCATTTTTCCCGCAAACCTCGTCATGGTATTTCATGATATTTAGCCAAGTGGAAGGAGCATCAAGAGCATCTTCAAACTCTCACCAGCAACGTTAGCTATCTTGATCTGAAGGAGCTTAAAAAGTCTCGCAAGCTACCACGCTTTAATGAGGATAATCTGGCTAGTTATCCCATTATTCCATCCACTCCTTTCGATTATCCTCACGCCCTCAAGGATTATCACGGAATGACTCTCGCTTACCGATTCCCCATTCCAACCGAGTATATCACCACCCTTTCCGAGTCGCAACCCCTCCTACCGCCACAAGAAATTCTTCCAAACCCAAGAGATAATTTTCTTTATCGTCATTACCCTATTTGGGCTGATTATAGCAAGACTATTCTCGAAAGCCGTAAATATCGTCGCGATCACCCTCGCTCACAACAATGGCTTTAGACCAATTAACATCTTTTCAAATACCTTTCCAATACCTTACGCATGCTCGACTCTGACATGTATGTCAAGTTCACCTCTATTGACCGTTACCTTCCGCCTGATATTTAACGCATGGGTGGTGCCTGGCATGGCATTGCTATTAATGAAAATATGCAACCAAATGCGACACGTGCAGAGACTCATATTGACTGGCAAGACTATTACAGAGTATATAATGCGGTGGTTCCTTGAGGTACATTTACTGGTGGACATGTAGTTTTGTGGCAGCCAAAAGTGATATATGAGTTGCATTCCAGAGACTGTTTTATTTTTTATGGGAGGGATAATTGCCCATCAAATCTCTCCTATTACTTCTGGTGTCAGAAATTCTCTTAATTTGTTTATGTATAAGAGTTCTTTTGATTGGAAAAAGAGAGAGGATAGGGCAAATGGCATTATTCACGAGTATTAAGTTTAGATACTTGTTGCATATGTAAGATGCACTTCCGTGTTGTCAATTTGATTTCTTTTTATTCTATTTTTATTTGTATTTAAGCTAATACTACACTTATACTAGTAGTATATTCTTATCCATCAGATTATATATACTATGTACTTTCTCTTATTGTTACCAAGTTATTTTGTCGGAATTATACTTTTATATTTATTTACTTTATATTTTTATACTGTTTTTAAGCTTTCACAACTGTGAAAATGCCTTGTGTTTATGACTGGGAACAAAAGAAAAGTATCTTACAAGATATGTATCTCACACAAAATATGCAGCTGAAAGATATTTCAGCAGTAATGAGAGAGCAATACGGCTTTAGTCTACGATAGGTTTTCTTTCAGAATTTCATATATATAGACAATACATCAGCAAAAGTTCACATTTGACCCCCATACCTCATGAGGGATAGGGGGTATGGGGGGCCAAATTATACAACTCAAGTTGTTGTATCTCTCGTCCATGCCCCATAACTCCGGAATAAATTCGGGGTTACGGGGCATTTTTTTTTGCGTCGGTAATTTTGTTGTCATACAATGTTTTCTGGACGCACTTCGTCCTTATTGAGCCGTTGCACGGTCCATTCGCGCTTGACTCTTCTACTGTAGTTTATCCGGCATTACCTCTCGCGCCAGGAATTGTTCCGTTATGGATTTCTGCCCCATGACTCAATCATGCTTCCCGACAGCCCAAACACGCCGTTGTCTGGTCCATTCCAGCTTTGACCTTTCCCCTATAGTTTATCCAGCATTATCTCTCGCACCACCCATTGTTCCCTTGTTGATCCAAACATCCTGTTCTGAATTTCCTATTGACAAACTCTTCGCGACTCCGAACGTCCGCAATGCACCGTTCCCCGTAGTTCTTCTGCTTTCCTAATTCTCGCTTATTTCGCCCCTTCCTCCTTGCCATTGCCCCATGACCTAATCCAGCCCCAATAATTTCTCCATGTATACAATATCTAAGCAGACGCTATTCGTCGCTTTCGCGACGAGGACCGTCCATTATTTAATGATGTGTGGCCTTGCGCTGGCTTATTCCTTCACTGTTCTCACCTTCCTGCCTTCTTCATGGCTCTTTGGGACTTTCCCTCAGCCCCAAGCGACTTTCCCCTGATGTCTTTTTTCACAAACTGGGTGGAAGTCTAACTCTAAGTGGCATATTCAAAATAATAATAATAATAATAATAATAACCTCTTTTATTTGTTTATTTTATTTAAATCTACATTAGTCCCAAATAGAACGTTATGCATCCCCATTCAACTCCTCTTCGGGAGCCTCAACTGCCTCCCCAGCTTCGGGATCTGAATGATCGTCCTCCACCTCGCTTTCCTCATCGCCTGAAATCTGCAAATCCAAATATCCTGCGGTTTCTCTGTCCTCCAGTGGGGTACGAGACTCCTGATCCGGTATCAATCCGCCCTCCCGCAGCATTTTCTTAATACGTTTTTTTGTATCTTCAATGAGTTTATCTCGCACTCCTGGCGGTAGTCTTTGCCAGGTAGCACGCTGTCGAAGATAGACATCTAAATATTGTAGTGAGTATGATAGGCTTTACAACGGCGGATTTGAACCTTTAAACAAGTCAATACTAACTTTGTGCTGTCAGAGCGGAAAAATCTGGAGGTTGAACAAATGACCCGGAACTCCAAGCTTTCAGAGAATGATACAGACATGCCATGGTAAGGCATATCAGGACGTCATTAGTACGATTAAGAAATGATTTATCGGTCCTCCTTCGCATTCTCGAACCCCGGTACCACTTATGAAACAAGAGTTTTGCTCTCTCTGGCGCAGAGAAGCGCCAACCACAGTCCTGTCTGGGTAAGCCTTATCTCGTCTCACCGTGGACAATCTGAGTTTGCTTACTTGTTGTTTACTTGGGTGGCATGTAAACCGATCATTTTCGAGCAAATAGACAACTTGCGCCTTTATTTCGGGCGGTGGTTTTTGCGAGAAGTCATACAGGTCCTCAATCATGTTCTTGCTCTCTGAAACTAGATGTGACCTGGCGCTAGACTGCCTCAATTTCAACTAAATGTATCTAATTAGCCATGATCAGTCTCCAATAGGACGTTCTTCGTCAATTAAAAGACTTACAAAAGTCATTGCCCGCCTTTCCATTACCCTATATCCCCAACCTAACTTTCTAGCTGCCTTTACCCAATAACCTTCCAGAAGAGTATCGTTTTCGCCAGGCTTTACAAAGGGATTAACAAACCACGTATGATACCGGACTATATTTGCAGCGTTATCAAAGATTATCCTCGCCTAACCCTGCAATGTATTGCTTTTTGCCGATAGTGTGATAGGGGTCCCGATATTAGACTCTGGAAAGTCTGGATCAGCTATACTATGTCGTGAATGGGACGGCATAATTTCTTCCTCTTCAGGCATATCAGGAATATAGGGTGAGAATTGTGATAAATCGTCTCTGAGATGGCCGGAATGTAATTGTGCTGCCTACTCTTGTGATGCAAGCCCCTGCAAAGGGCCATTTAGAACCCCATATGAAGGGCCATTTAGAACTGGCGTTGGGGTATCCTCCGTACTCTTTCTTATAAGCATGTCAATTGAAAAAATTATTAGATTTACTTACATATCTTAACCGGCTCCTGACTCTCCGTGGAAGTGGCTGCGGGAGTGGTTCAGTAGGACGTCGTTCGTCCTATCGGCGACGTCTAGGAGGAATCTCATCATAGTCAACATCTGTAGGTTGCTCTTCCTCAAAATGAACTCGTCGTTGTGTTTCCGGTGCTGGCGTTGAAATATCCGCGAAGGCTACTGGAGGTCTCGACGATGATGCCTGGGCTCGGGGGGCTAGTCCTACTACTCTGGTCAAGAATGGGATATTTAAGTCTTGGGAGAGCTCACATTGGCTTCCAGAAGGCGTGACTGACCTCTGCTCGTATTTCCATTCATGATTGCGCGTTTATATGAAAGAACTAGAGGAGAAAAAGGAATTAGATGTAGAGGAAAAAGCTCCGACAGGAATTGAACTCACGGCGTCGTATTGGGGACGAACAGCGTCATATTGCGGACAAACAAGCTTTATGTTATTGTTGCTACACGAACTCCTAGCTATGACCTAAGGTCCGTGAGAATCATTGGCATGGGCTCAGACTATTCTAGAGCCATTTGGCCTCCGAATGTCTCAAAGGCTACGTGCACGGATGGCTCTGAGCCGAATAGAGACTGTCTATTTGGGATTGCCGGGACAGGATTTCATATTGTCACAAACGGTGACTAGTGAAGGAATTGGTTTCACACTATTCACGGTTATGAATAGTAGGTTTGTGTTTCCTCTCACATGACTCGCACTTGCGAGCCATAGTTATTATTATTATATGTTTATGTTATGCGCGTGACCACACTTGGTGGTCACCTGATATGTATTTTGCACATGACTCATAGTTATAAGTCATGAGTTTCGCGCATGTGACCCCTTTGGGCACATGACTAGTTAGGAGCGCGATGATTGGTTTTATGTATTGCACAGTTGACTCATAGGAGTCAGCTGATGGATTTCACACGATGACTCGCTTAGAGTCATAGGGGCGTGTGACTTAGAGGTATGAGTCACCAGGGTTAGGTATGTGAGGAGGCGCCGATATAAAAGGCGAGGCTTAGGACCTGTAGTTAGCTCCTCACGCAGTCATCTAAGTACTCTCCTATCTACTATCTTGAATGATACTTCTTTATATCCCTTCTTTATAAATCAACTTAGTAAGAGAACAGCGTTGTATCATGTTGGCAACGTAGGAACGGCCTAAGAGTGTTCTCCTCTACTATAAGGATTGATCGTCACCTATTGCATCACATCTCTCGAACATGGAATGTTACATTTGACTGCGTCTCCCTTTTCAATACCTGACGATCACCAAAGGGACATGGACAGGGAATACCCTCAGGACTACAAACCCTTTCAAGGGGAGTACCTGAGCGGGGGAGAGGACCCTACGGCGTGGGTCCTAGGAAAAGAGCCCTGCATGGGGGGGCTATGAAGAAACTGGAATCCGGACGAACAACACGATCGGACATCAAAGGACAAGGACTGGAACCCTTTACTGGGACATCGAGTCAAAAACACAACAGGATAGATCTGGCGAATTATCTACCAAGGATATACAAAGACGAACGACAAAAACAGCCAGACAAGAAGACAGAAACCGACCCCAAAATCGGAAATTTTTTTTTCTTTTTCTGATATTCTACACCCTATAGGGGGAAGAGGGGGGCTCGGAGTGTCGCTCTGTGGGACCAGAGCTGGGGAGAAATGAGCTAGTAAGGGGGTCAGGAGAGCCTGAGGGAAGAAGGCACACCCCTTACAAGGTTCAAGGAGAACGATATCGACAAGCGAACGAGAGAGAAGCGAAGACGAAGGAAGTACGAATGAACCTATCAATAGCAAGGTTCAATGAGAACGATATCGACAAGCGAACGAGAGAGAAGCGAAGACGAAGGAAGTACGAATGAACCTATCAACAGCAAGGTTCAATGAGAACGATATCGACAAGCGAACGAGAGAGAAGCGAAGACGAAGGAAGTACGAATGAACCTATCAACAGCAAGGTTCAATGAGAACAATATCGACAAGCGAACGAGAGAGAAGCGAAGACGAATGAAGTACGAATGAACCTATCAACAGCAAGGTTCAATGAGAACAATATCGACAAGCGAACGAGAGAGAAGCGAAGACGAATGAAGTACGAATAAACCTACCAACAGCAAGGTTCAACGAAAACGATATCGACAAGCGAATGAGAATGAAGCGAAGACGAACAAAGAACGATTTTACTCCTAGAGATCTACTTCCAAGTTAAAACGGAAAGATCTCACCCCTACTTGAGAAGTTAAAATTCAGGAAAATTTTTTTTTCTGAAATGATAGCCTTGTGGGACCAAGGCTAGGGGGAGGGGAGCGAAAACAATACTCGCCTCGGAGGGGGGGAAGAAATGAGCTACTGAAATACTCACCTCGGAGGGGGGGAAGAAATGAGCTACTGAAATACTCGCCTCGGAGGGGGGGAAGAAATGAGCTACTGAAATACTCACCTCGGAGGGGGGGAAGAAATGAGCTACTTGTCTCGCAACAAAGGAAGCAACTGTAAAGTACAGTTAGCTACATACGAGATGGAAAGGAACCACACACGATTGACTCGAATCAAACGATGGAAGTACCTATGAACCTCAGAAGTCATAGGGAAGTCGGTCACCTACCACGAAACAACAACAAGAAACCTCTCTGCACAGGATAGTGGATGAACGACGGCCATGAATGATAGGAGTCAAGAGTACTCAGCTATCGAAACAACAACAAGAAACCTCTCTGCACAGGATAGCGGATGAACGACGGCCATGAACGATAGGAGTCAAGAGTACTCAGCTATAGAAACAACAAACAAGAAAAGCAGAGGAAGGAAGAAAAGAAGCAACACGCCGTGGGAACACCCCACTGGATGGAAGTACCTATTGGACATTAGTAGCCATAGGGAATGTTGTCTCTGATCAACCGACCAAGGAGAAACCAAAGGGTTTATCTGCGATGGAAAGCGGATGCACGAAATGATCAGAAGACAACAAGCGACCGAAGGATTACGACACGGGATGCATGATAAGCATTAACCGATGCACGAAATGATCAGAAGACAACAAGCGACCGAAG
Source organism: Tuber borchii (assembly GCA_003070745.1). Classification (NCBI taxonomy): domain Eukaryota; kingdom Fungi; phylum Ascomycota; class Pezizomycetes; order Pezizales; family Tuberaceae; genus Tuber; species Tuber borchii. Next base: position 16,368 of record NESQ01000716.1, read on the forward strand.
GATTACGACATGGGATGCATGATAAGCATTAACCGATGCACGAAATGATCAGAAGACAACAAGCGACCGAAGGATTACGACACGGGATGCATGATAAGCATTAACCGATGCACGAAATGATCAGAAGACAACAAGCGACCGAAAGATTACGACATGGAATGCATGATAAGCATTAGCCGATGCAAGAAAGGATCAGAAGACAACAAGCGACCGAAAGATTACGACATGGAATGCATGATAAGCATTATCCGATGCAAGGAAAGGTCAGAAGACAAGAAATAACCAAACAATTACAACACGAGAGGCAGGAAAAGAAACAGCCTATGCAACCGAAGAATCATACGACAAGAAACGAATGAGAAAATCACACCACTCGACAAGAAAAGAGAAAACATACAATATACACAGGACGAGAAGAAAATGATTACAAGGAAGAAGAAAATAGCGGGAGGGCGAAATCGCATAAGAGGCAGCCAGTCGGCACGACAGAGGAAGAGAACCAGCAAGCTTCGACACACTGAACAGACTACCTTCTACCCTCATCGACAAAGCCTTTTATCTTTTTCCAAACCCTACCACTACCAACTACCACCACACGAACCAGATGAAGTACCCTACACAACAGAACGGGGAGGCAAGCAATGCCACCAAGAGGACCGAGACGCCGCATGCCGCCATGAGCTGGACGGCCTGCTTCGACGACGGGTGCCTTGTGCACCTTAGCGACAAACAAGGGGCATATTTTCCCCAAAGAACGACACAACGACAGCCCCAGCGCAAGGGCAAGAAAGTGCGCTGGGGCGAGCCAGCCGAAGAACCGAAGGCCCACCACGAGGTGGGGCAGTTCGTGGTCGAACTGCAGGAAGAGATGGTGAGGATGGTCGAGGAGATGGGCCGCCTCAAGGAGGAAAATCGTGCGATGAAAAGAAGGGTAGTCATCGCGGAGGAGAATGCCCGCCGGGCATCGATCAGTGACCGACGCCGCGCATACGAGAAGCTCGAGCTTCAGACTCGAGTACGACGAGCGGCAGAGGAGGTGGCCAAGTTGGCCAAAGCAATCGAAGAGGATAAGGAGTTTGCCGATTTCATCGGCATTACAGTCGAGGGGAAAGAGTGGGAAGCGGAGAAGCACACCAACGGAGAAGAGGCTACGAAGCCTGAGGAAGTGGTCACCTCATGGGATTGAGGCGAAGGAATTAAGAGAAAGAAGGTTTTAGGATCGTGGGACCGATCCTAGTGGGGGAGGGAGCTAATGTCACAAACGGTGACTAGTGAAGGAATTGGTTTCACACTATTCACGGTTATGAATAGTAGGTTTGTGTTTCCTCTCACATGACTCGCACTTGCGAGCCATAGTTATTATTATTATATGTTTATGTTATGCGCGTGACCACACTTGGTGGTCACCTGATATGTATTTTGCACATGACTCATAGTTATGAGTCATGAGTTTCGCGCATGTGACCCCTTTGGGCACATGACTAGTTAGGAGCGCGATGATTGGTTTTATGTATTGCACAGTTGACTCATAGGAGTCAGCTGATGGATTTCACACGATGACTCGCTTAGAGTCATAGGGGCGTGTGACTTAGAGGTATGAGTCACCAGGGTTAGGTATGTGAGGAGGCGCCGATATAAAAGGCGAGGC
>NESQ01000717.1:0-17984 GCA_003070745.1 Tuber borchii
CCGGTAATCTAGCCATGGGAAGAGCGATTGACCTGGAATGATGAGTTCGATGAGTAAGAGGAAGAGATACAGTCACAGAAGGAAAAAGAGAAAAAAGCAGTAGATATAGAGGCAGTTAAAGAGACTCCTCTACCATCATGCAGCCTAGAAGAGCGGACTAGCGGGGGTGTTGCCACACCACAACCTATGAATACGAATTTACCAAGAGTAGGCTCTCGCTGGCGATATGGAAGCTTGAGTACCGATGGACCGACCCATACCATGATCTCAACAGCTTATATGGTAGAAGCGGGTCCTGTTAACTATAAGGCAGCGATGGAGAGAGCAGAAGCTGAGCAATGGCAGGCAGCTGTGGACTCTGAGTCTTTGTCTATAGTGAAGAACAAGGTTCTGACCTTTGTAGATTCAATTCCAGCCGGGAAGAAAGCAATTCCAACAAGGCTTATACTGCAATGGAAGCTGGGTCCCAGGGGAGAAACTACAAGATACAAAGCACGACTTGTGGCACAAGGCTTTCGCCAGGTTGAAGGGTTAGACTTTGCCGAAACATTTGCCCCTGCGGCTAGCTTATCAAGCGTTAGGATTCTACTAGCGATTGCAGCATCACGCGGGTATTCGGTTTACCAAATGGATATGGTAACTACCTTTCTAGGTAGTAAGTTGAATCAAGAAGTTTATGTTAATCTACCGTTAGGAGTATTAGAAGAGCCTAGACTCGCACGGCTCAATCGCAGTCTATATGGTCTTAAGCAGTCACCAAGATGTTGGTATACCACGATTGATGACTTTCTCGTTACTCAGCTTGAATTTAAGCGGGGGAGATTTGACTGCTGTATTTATACCCACACAAATGGCGCGATACTTGCTCTCTATGTTGATGACATGCTTATATCTGGGGAGGAGCAGATTGTGTCTGATATACGCAAAAGACTTAGAGCGAGATTCAACATGGTAGACTTGGGGGCGGTTGAGCACTTTCTAGGAATAGTCATTACTCGCGACTTGCGTGGTCAGAGGGTTCATCTTACGCAGGAGGGATATATTGGACGTATTCTTGACAAATTTGGGATGTTGGATTGCAAACCTATTTCTACACCTATGGAGAAAGATAAACCTCATACCAGATTGGAAGAAGAAGAAGTCTGCGATAAGGGACTTTACCAGCAACTGATCGGGAGTCTCGGATGGATAGCAACTGGTACCAGGCCTGATATATCATTTGCGATATCCTACCTAGGTCGCTTTGGAGCTGACCCATCGCAGCGGCACTGGGTGTGTGCAAAGAGAGTTCTCCGGTATCTGGCAGGCACGAGGCACTTGGGGCTTAGTCTGGGGGGAGAAATTCTGTCACCAGTATCATTGGACGGATTTGTGGATGCAGACTTTGCTGGAGATGCTAGTTCATTGAAATCAACTACTGGATATGTACTGCTTCTGGGAACTGGAGTTGTTCAATGGCATTCAAAGTGACAGTCGATTACTGCAACCAGTACAGGGGATGCCGAGTTTATTGCTTCTGGAACAGCGATTCCGGAACTCATCTGGTTCCGCCAACTCGTCTCAGAAATCACAACCTCTACCTTGCCAGTAAGGGTGCTATACAACGATAACCAGGCATCTCTATCTACGTTTAGAGATAAAAGATACAAACCTCACTCCAGGCATGTTGGTGTTCGAGTTTGTCAGGTTCGGGAGCTTATTCAGGATGGAAAAGAGGTGGTTATGGAGTACTGTGGTACAAACAAGATGGTAGCAGATGGACTGACCAAGCCGTTGGTCAAGGCAAAGCACGAAGTCTTTGTTAAGATGTGCGGTCTATGTTGATACAAGTGTGGTTCATGTTTGGTTACTAGGGCATGTTTAATTTTTTTTTTTTTTGGTTTAGCATCTTCATGAGGTAGCACCCGTGGGGGAGTGTTAGGACCTACGTCAGTATGAGGTACGGGTTAGCTCTCCTCATGGTATGGGTGAGGTGTCCTCACGGTATGGGTGGACTATCGTCATAGATGTTGGGATTGTAGTTAGGTTGACTGAGTTAGCAGTCACCTTAGCAGTCACATTACCAGCCACATATGTGGGCTGGGCAGTCATGTATTTCCTTATATATAGCCTCGGTCCTGGCTCGTAGCTAGGATATACAATCAAGTCACTCTTCCACCATCTCAGGTTCCAACAGAATGGGCAGGTAGAAGTAGTAAAAATTATTCTTGAACGGGCCGAAGTCAACCCCGACAAACCAGATACCACTGGCCGAACACCACTCTATGCTGCCGCTTGGAATGGGCACGTGGAGGTGGTGAAATTGCTTCTCGGGCGGAATGAAGTCAACCCCGACGAGCCACATAACAACGGCCGAACACCACTCTGGTGTGCCGCTTGGAATGGTCATGTGGAAATTGTGAAAATGCTTCTCAAAAGGGACGAAGTCAACCCCGAAAAGCGAGATAATGAAGGCCAAACGCCACTCCATGCTGCCGCTTGGGATGGGCACGCGGGAGTGGTGAAAATGTTCCTCGAACGGGACGAGGTCAACCCCAACGAGCCAGATATCAACGGCCGAACACCACTCCATGCTGCCGCTTGGAATGGGCATGTGGAAGTTGTGAAAGTACTTCTCGAACGGGACGAGGTTAATCTCGGAAAGCGAGATAGTGAAGGCCAAACACCACTCTGGTGTGCCGCTTCCAATGGGCACGCGGGAGTGGTGAAAATGCTTCTCGAACGAGATGAGGTCTGCCCTGACCGGCCACTTGAAGACGGCCAAACCATACTCTGGTGTGCCGCTTGGAATGGGCACGTGGAAGTTGTGAAATTTCTTCTCGAACGGGATGGGGTTAATCCCGAAAAACGAGATAGCGAAGGCCAAACACCACTCTGGTGTGCCGCTTTCAATGGGCACGCGGGAGTGGTGAAAATTCTTCTCGAACGAGATGAGGTCTGCCCTGACCGGCCACTTGAAGACGGCCGAACTCTACTCTGGTGTGCCGCTTGGAATGGGCATGGGGAAGTAGTAAAAATACTTCTCGAACGGGACGAGGTTAGCCCCGACAAGCCAAATAAGGACGGTCGAACACCACTCCGGGGTGCCGCTTGGAATGGGCACGTGGAAGTAGTAAAAATGCTTCTCGAACGAGACGAAGTCAACCCCGACAAGCCAGATATCAACGGCCGAACCCCACTCTGGTGTGCCGCTTTGAATGGGCACGTGGAAGTTGTGAAACTGCTTCTCGAACGGGACGAGGTTAGCCCCGACAAGCCAGATATCAACGGCCGAACACCACTTCATGCTGCCGCTTGGAATGGGCATGTGGAAGTTGTGAAATTTCTTCTCAAACGGAATGAGGTTGACCCCGAAAAGCGGGATAATGAAGACCAAACACCATTCTGGTCTGCCGTTTTCAATGGGCACGCGGGAGTGGTGAAAATGCTTCTCGAACGAGATGAGGTGTGCCCTGACCGGCCACTTGAAGACGGCCGAACTCTACTCTGGTGTGCCGCTTGGAATGGGCATGGGGAAGTAGTAAAAATACTTCTCGAACGGGACGAGGTTAGCCCCGACAAGCCAAATAAGGACGGCCGAACACCACTCCGGGGTGCCGCTGAGAATGGGCACGTAGAAGTAGTAAAAATGCTCCTCGAACAGGACGAGGTCAACCCTGACAAGCCCGATAACGATGGCCAGAGACCACCCTGGTGTGCCGCTTGGAATGGGCACGTGGAAATAGTGAAAATGCTTCTCGAACGAGACGAGGTCAACCCCGACAAGCCAGATATCAACGGCCGAATGCCACTCCATGCTGCCGCTGAGAATGGACACGTGGAAGCAGCAAAAATGCTTCTCGAACGGGACGAAGTCAACCCCGACAAGCCAGATATCAACGGACGAACACCACTCTGGTGTGCCGCTTGGAATGGGTACGCAGGAGTGGGGAAAATGCTTCTCAAACGGGACGAGGTGAACCCGGACAAGCCAGATAATGACGGCCGAACACCACTCTGGTGTGCCGCTTGGAGCGGGCATGTGGAAGTTGTGAAAATGCTTCTCGAACGGGATGAGGTGAACCCCGACCAGTCACCTAATGACGGCCGAACACCGCTCCAGTGTGCCGCTTTCAATGGGCATGTGGGAGTGGTGAAAATGCTTCTCGAAAGGGACGAGGTCAACCCCGACGGGCCTGATAACCACGATAAAACACCGCTCATGTGTGCGGCTTTCAATGGCCACGTGGAAGTAATCAAAATCCTTCTGGAACGGAATGAGGTCAACCCAGACAAGCCCGATAAGGACGGCAGAACGCCACTCCAGTGTGCCGCTTGGAATGGGCATGTGGAAGTTGTGAAAACACTACTCGAACGGGACGACGTCGACCCCAACCGACCCGATAATGATGGCCGAACCCCTCTCTCTTTGGCTACGGAATTCAGATATACCGGAGTCGTGGAAATGCTCCTACAGCGGTGTAGCTTTAGCCAAGACATCGTGATGACCGACCCCCCACCGACACAACGGCACCTACACGAAGATCCGCCCGAGTTGCAAAGCGGCGACTGGCAGATCATGTTTCTGTTCCTCAGTCGGCGGGCAGCAATGACCTTATAAACCTTTCCCCTCCCGCACCCTCTGAATCGTCTTGCCGCCGTTCCAAACGGATCCGGAGATCTTGACATTCCCGACAATAACTCACGATGAAACTTCTCACTTGCATTCTTACCCTGCCTCGCCGCTAGGCCCTGCACTCAATTTCGCTATTCTAGCTCTCCTTGTCTTTCTCTCGTGTGTTGCTCCTTCGTATACCAATTATCTACCAACCCATCTTTCTGTGTCTTGTCTCCTCTTTTTACTTTAATAACTGCATTATATCGTGCTTCTACCATTTCATTTTTTTTTTCCTTAGTGCTTGGCGACTCTACCTTCTTACTTCCTCTTTCTCCCCATCCTTTCGATCACACATACCCCCTCCCATATTTCTAAATCTAATATTTCATGAGTGCTTGCTTCGTACGAGGAACAAACCTAGGTGCCCTTTTCATCCTATAACAATTTTCTCCTGTGCAGTATAAATTTAATGTTACTCAGTATTCTTTTTTACTCACAAATTTCCTATATTTTGTTTTGTTTCTTTGTGCATGTTTTCCATGATTTAAAAATAGAACAAAAGAAGCCTGTTCCCGATCAATCAAGCTGGATTTTTCGCGCGTGTCTTTTTTTTCATTTTCATTTCTTCCTTCAGTATCGTTCCTTTCTCATTAGGATTAGCTTTAGTAAGCTTCGTGGAGTTCAACATATGATAGATTTTCATTGTTGTTACAAATACCGAAAAATAATTAATTTCTCTTCCGGCGCAAAGCATCCGGGACGTACAGTAAGCCATCAAGACGACGGGCTAGCTTAGGCCTCAAGCCGGGCCATGCATGACATGAAACGCCCAAATCCAACACGGCGTATTCCACAGCCCAATAGCGTAGGCACCTTGATACCCCAATGAAGTCAGAAAAGACTTGCTCCCCCGGTAGTCTGCCTGCTGTCTTAACCCCCATAACTGTCATCTCCTGGTTGTGGAGAGATTGACATGAGGCTTTCGCTTGCATTTTCAATTGTGCTATAGTAGAGGTATCTGTTTATCCCGTTTGAATGTCCTTTATATGTTTTCCCAATCTTTCGTCCTGCCATTCCGCTCGGCCTGCTGGGGGTGGTGCGCCTTTGCTACTAGGCGTAGGGGTTAGGACGGAGAGGAAAAAAAACATCTCATTAGCTGACTTACTGGATCCCCAGATGCCCTATTTCGATAAGTTCTAGTACGGAATGTAGGAGCCGTCTAGTGACCGGAGGTAGAAAGCGTTGTAAATACTGGTGAGAAGGGGGCGGGAGGAATAGGAAATTAGAGATAGGGGAATATGGATAGGGAAGAATGGATCATTGGCCTAGACTACAACAAGACTCTCTGCATTAGTTTCCATTCCCGCAGGGTATTAAATTCGCCTCTATATATCTAGCTAATTATACATCCACGAGGGTTTTGTCCGCGCCAATTCCGTATATGTAAGGTTGGAAGTCTCTAGGTGCTACTAGGCATGCTCTTGCTGTGAATCATTGTTGGGAAAAGGCTAGGGTGTAAGCGATGCCTCCGTCGGAGGATCCATCAAAATCCGCGGCCGGCAGTGTTCGTACTGGAAGATACATGGTGGAACAGGCACGAAGGCGGGAGAGATGGGCCGCGTAGATACCGTGGAATCTGGCGATATAGACCCCCCCGCCCTCAGCGAGGTGGTGCCCTCAGCGAGGCGCGGCAGACACGAGGTGGCTTAGAGTAAGTTTAGTGCGAGAACTCCGAGGAGTTGTGACAAATCGATGAGGCAGATAGTACTGGTATTGTTGCCACAGAATAGAAAATCAAACCTCTTGACTGCTCTCTCATGGAAGTATTGTACTTCAAATTTTATTTTGATCTATTGAGGAATGCCAGCCAAATCCAAACCAGTACCACTGGCTGAGCCAGTGCCAGAGCGAGTGCGAGAGCAGATGGCAATTGAGATGGCAATAAATCGGGCTGCTCCAAGTCTTACAGCAGCGGCAGGAAGAGTAGGATGTGCACCATCAACTGTGATGCACAGGAAAAAGGGGCGAAAAACTCGAAAGGCAGAAGAAGAAAAAAGACAAAACATGACACCGGAGGAGAAGGATCAAGTATTGGAAAGGTGTTATTTTCGTTGTCGTCTAGGATTTCCTCCGACCATATGGCAGTGGAAAGATATTGCCTACTTGATCGTACACCAATAAAACCCAGACCTGGTCTTGGGAAAGACCTGGGAACTAAACTTCAAAAGAAGACATCCAGAAGTTAAATCCCAGTTTAGTTCCCAGCTAGACTATGTGCACAACTCTCAGGCAAATGATTTTGAGTGAATGCCAAAGTTCTTTCATGAGGTTAGTAAAACTATCCTACATAATATATACTTGTTTAGTTAGCAGATAATAACTCTAGACTTATTAGTATATATTAATTGTGCAAGAGTTTGAAATAAAAGCATAAAATACATACAATATTGATGAAATAGGCTTTGTATTAGGCATGGGGCAGTCAGAAAGAGTGTTGGAAGTTGTGAGACATCCTCGAGAGAGGGGAGCCCTCAAATTCCGTGCTCAAAGAAAGTGCAACTTTATACTCTTTCAATAATTACTTGTAAAAAAAAATAAGTATTATATTATTTATTATGACTTAGATAGCTAATTAGAGTATACTTGAATGTGCAGATGGAAGCTGGGAATTTGTTACAGTAATTGAGGGCGTTTGTGGGGATGGGACAACTCTTGATTCGACAATTATTATTAAGGCAAAAGAGTTCATCGCGGAATGGTTTCCCAAGCTGCCTCAAGTACCGGGAAATATTTTGTTTGGCAAATCTCATAATGGGTGGATGGACGAGAAAATGGCAATAAGATTCTTGGAGAGAAACTTTAGTACTGGGAGAGTTACAGAGCAGAAGGCAAAAGCAACTAATGACTACCGACTATTACTCTTTGATGGTCACAGCAGCCATGTTAATATCGAATTCTTTGGATTCTGCATCGAATACAGAATTATTCTATTCTGCCTACCGCCCCATACCACACATCATCTACAGCCATTAGATGTTGCTATCTTTAGCCCATACAAGCACTTTTATCAGCAAGAGTTAACCAAAGGTTTTGAGAATCATGACTATAGAATTGGAAAGGACAACTTCTATGAGGTGCTGATGGCACCTAGACGACAAGCCTTTACTCTGAAGAATATTACGAGCAGTTTTTGGAATACCGAACTGATTTCAGCCGATGGAACTATTGTGCTTTGCAAGCTTCCATCAATGTCTTCACACAACAAACCATCCTGCCTAAGCCCCGATTTATATTCTCTATAAAGTGAAATACAACAAGCCACAAGTCAACCTGAAACCCTTGAATATACAAATTCCATCACTTATCCTCATACCCGAAGCCCTCAATCCAGTTCCAACAATTGGCAACCGATAAAACTCCTTGGAACCTTAAGCGCTCAAGAGATCCACCAGTTAACTATACCAGTAACCCGAGATGAGGTTGAAAGACAAGAGTTAATGGTATATTCGGCGCTTCCGACGAATGATCCCACAGCTTGAGCGATTAAAAAGATTATTGGCAATATAGCTATTACTGCTCGGCATTCATTGACAGAACTGGAAGTTAAAGATCAACGGATTATGAATCAAGAAAGACAGTTAGAAATCACCAAAGAGGGTAGGATTCGAAATAGGACTAGAATACCTACCCATGGTAAAGCTTGGGTCCATCGAGATGATATCCAGAACTTCTTTGCTGAGCAGGTCCAAAGCCAACAGAGAACGGTGGAACAAAGACACCAAAATCTCATAAATCTTATTGTCGGACAAAAGGAATGACTAGAAGAATGTCAGCGGAAAAGAAAAGAGGCAGAAATTTTAGAGGGGGAAGGGCGCTTACCAAAACGCCGGAAAACAGGATCTCAATTGAAGGAAGAGGAATCTTGTCTGCGTCAACAAATTCATGAAGCTGAGACAAGATTGAGAGGCCTTGAACTCCATGTTGGTGACCTGCAAAGCGAGAATGCTGAGTGGGCGGTAAACCGCAATGCTTTGGATTTTGAGGGTAGCACTTCTTCTGTGGGTGGTATACATAAAGGAACTCATATAATGTTGGAGGACGACCAAGACTGGGACAGGAATGAAGTAAACACTACCCCAACCCCCGCCCCCCACGATGTCTTGATATAGGTTGTTTTGTTTTTTTGGTAAAATTAAATTGCGGAAGTTGAAGTTGTTGAGTGGAGTTTTTTTGTGAAAAGTAGACCGATCTTAAGACCCTGCCGCATTTGTGGGGTGACTGGTTGTCCAGCCACACCACACCACACCTTCGAGTGCCGCCCCTCGCTGAGGGCACCACCTCGCTGAGGGCGGGGGGGTCTAGAGACCATTGCCAATGTGGTGACTCGCATGACTATACCATCTTGGGCAGCAAAACCCGGCTCTCTAGCCAATTAGCAAGAGAAATCAGGTTTGATTGCCCTTTCGCTTTGATGTTTTTTCGCTATTTCTTCCACATATAATATAGTCCAACACTAATTTTACCTACTTCCCACTTGGCAACGGTCTCTATGGCCAGATTCTACGGTACTATGGGCTGCAGTAGCGCGTGCTTGGGCATTATCAATACTATATATTTCTTTTGCTAGGGGATTGCAGCGAATCTTTTTTCTTTTGTTACCGCAGGGGTAAGGGAATGGGATGCGCATGGAGGGAAATGGAGGAAAATGACTATCTGTAATAATTCATAGAAGGGCCAGGAAGACTCAATTATGTTTCATATATATATTCCCCCCTTTACCGATTATTTCGCATGAATGAGAACGAGGTTACAGAGCTAGCCACACCCGCTGCCATTTTTACCGTATTTAATTTCGAACAGTATATAGTACAGTAATCGTCTATGATACATGGTAACAACAAAACGGCCGGTAAGGGTGGATCGATGAGGGCGAGAAAACTGGAGAAAAATTAAAGAGGAAGCAATTGTGAAGGATCTAATCGCGTTCCGGGGGGGTCAGGCATCGGGGAGAAGGGCAGGCCGACGGGATCGATCGAGAGGAGCTTTGAAGTAGGTCAGACGGATCAAGTGAGGGGTATCTAGGAGTTCATCAATATCGAATACTCGAGTACTCGTACAATTCCCGACGAGGTGGTAAAGAGTATGAGCTGGCGGCGAGCAGGGGTATTTGGCAAGCAAAAAAATCAAATTCGTCAAAGTAGGGTGACCTAGAACCGACCCCTGCTTGTCACCGGCTGATATTCGTCCGGCCCCAGAGACTGCGCCCGATATGATTCCCATCGAACGAGATTAAAGTTATTGGCATCCGCTTTAGTGGATCCAGGATGGCACGACAGGGCGGTAATAGAATCCAGTAATAGTTGTAGTCTGTTCTAGAGTCCCAATCTAGCTACCTAAAGCAACGCTTTATGTTTAGCACGGTCTAGAGACTTGTCTATTTATGGGGCCTGTGTTGTCAAGAATCTCAGAAACTTTGGCCCCAGAACAAGAAAAAAATAAGGATCAAACAAGCCCATGCCTCCATGCTATACATCTAAAGGAAACGGCGTACTCGTGCCAAGGTTGTGGCTAGGCATGCAAGCGGTGGCACTGTAAGACTGCCCGATAGCTAAACATAAATCATATATGTACCAGAGAAGCTTATCAAAACGCAGGATCTGATCATCTGATACCCCCAATCTCATCCATCTGGTTGCTGCCAAGACCATTTGTTATCACACTACTATCACATGTATTTCACATATATTACAAACACACATGCAGCACCTGGTTCGGCAGCCCACTACAGCCAATATAATCACCTCTCCCATATGTCTAACTCTTCCTTCTTACAACCACACTCCTCTTTTGCTTCTCTATTCACTACACATCCTTTATTTACTCTTCACATCATTCTCACTTTTACACTTTCCCACCTCGCACTTTTTTCCCACCTTTTCCTCTCTCATCCCCTTCAAATATTCTCTCTTGGCCTATTCTAAGCCAATTCCCCCTTTCTTTTTAACTAAATTTCCTTCAACCCCTCTCCACCCAACTTTTTATTTTTTACAGGTAACGTACTACTAAATGAATATCAGATGATACTATTAGGTCAAATTTATTACAGAAAGCTACAACCACTATATCTGATAAACTATTTGTTGAAGTTATTTTATTAAGATATTTTTTTCCCTAACTTGAATGCTTAATATGAATTCAGAAGGTTCTAATCAGGTTTGCCTACTGTACTAGAAATAATGGCAACTGAGAGGTGTAGTTATTGTAGATGAGATCAAGATCTCAATGAGTTCGACAATAATACTAGAGGTAATCAATGAAGACAATGTAGAGAATGTCTGGTAACAGTTTCCTATCTATAATTCCCAAAGGAAGTATGGAGTGTGGAAAAGCTAACATTTTTTATACTTGATTAGGCAAGGGGATGTGCTGCTAGGCAGCGGGCAAGAGCTGCTTCTGGTGCTGTATCAGCAATTGCAGTAGCAGACACAGTACATGCTGTGGGCCAGAATCACCATTCTGTGCCTACAGCCTATATTGAGTCCCGTTCAGAATGGATGGCGTATATGCTAGGTCGCATGGACCTGGCTTGTGGTGCTCGTGGGGTACTTCACTGGCCAGCTGAAAGGCTGCGTGCATCCTGTGATGGGACATTTGAGTGGTGTTATAAGTACGGTGATGCAATTGTGGAGAGCACAAGGGTGTTGTCTGAACCTCTGAACTCCTTGATAACTGGGCAAGATGGTCATTAAGGTTGTTCCGACAGGAGATTTGCCATTGAAATTCCCTGTTTGCCTTTACATCTATCCGCTATAATGCAGATGACGGGACAGGAGTCATTGGAGAGGGCTTCTAGCTCTTTCAGATCCATAGTCCTGTCTATCGCCATCAGGGTCCTCTGGTTCTCCCGGCAGGTAGAGATACTCTGTTTTCACAGATTTATCTCTATGATCCAGTACATGCTGTTCCAGCTAGAGTGGCAAGCGCACCAAGACTGAATCTTAGATTAATAGCATCTCTTACAGAGATGTTAGAAAATGTATCCCCATTTATCTAGCTGTATCTTACAGTCAGGGAACGGTTCGCACAGCTTTGAGAGCGGGAAACAAATCTGTGTATCATTCTCAATCCTCAATTGAGTTTGATCGTGGAGACCGGGGCAGATATGAGATGCGAAAACCTGCCCACCATGGAAGAAGTTGCTATGATCCTTCCAAATGAATATAGAAGGGGAGGATTTTATGATATTGTCGTTGCTGAACAGTTGAATGGTGAGATTCCACACAATAGATTCTCTATTATCAATTCCAGTCATTGATTTAACCTGCCAGCAGCATTGTGTACTGCTCTTTCTCTATGGTGTGCCTGGTTGGCACTGGGCAAGCACACAGAGAAACTTGCAAGGCAATCGCCAAAGCAAAAGAATGTTTCAAAGGACATTTTTCAGGTTCCACTTACATACCAGGACTGAGGAGCCAGCTACCATCATGCGGTCTGAAAGACTATGCCAGCAATTCGTGGTTGACGTCTAGGCAGTTATTGATCAGAGCAAACTGAGCTGGGTCAAGTTCAATCAGCCCCAGTTTAGGACTGATTTATACAATGGCCTTCCTGATGTACTCCGCTAGGGTAACATAAATATAGGTCAAGTAGGTAGAAGAATAATCTTCCCATCAAGTTATGTTAGTGCCGATAGATTCATTCAACAGCTATATCAGGACAATATGGCCCTGATGTGCCACTTTGGAAAGCCTTCACTCTTTATTAAGTTTATGGCTAATCCAAAATGTGTGGAGATTCAGGATAAGCTATTTCCTGGTCAAACTGCAGCTGACAGCCCAGATCTCATGGCTAGAGTTTCCATCTCAAGCTCTGTGATTTGCTAGATCAGATCAAGAATAAGGAAGTATTTGGTCAATCGCTTGGCTGGGTCTGGACTATAGAGTACCAGAAGCGTGGACTTCCTCATCTCTATCTGCTGTTATTTCTCAAAACAGATGTGCAGTTGTTGACAGCAGCCAATATTAACCGCTTTATATCTACTGAAATCCCAACTGAAGATCATGTTATAGGTCAACAGTCGAGAACTATCATTCAGAATACTATGGTACATATACAATATGCAGGGGGAAATGTTCATGCGCTTTGCGTAAAAGGCTTAAACCCAGCAATTGTAACAACCTGTCATAAGGGATACCCTCAGAATTTTTAGGAGGAAACTATTATCCCTGCAAATGGGTATCCTTTGTACGGTCGTAGGAATACAGGCAGGTCTTTCACCATTCTAATCTATGGAACTGCAGGTACACACTCGGTGGTAATTGACAACTGTAGAGTTGTACCATACAGTCCTTATTTCTCTCTCCGCTATAATGCCCATATTAATGTAGAGGTTTGCAGTTCAGTGCAAGCTGTGAAATATATTCACTAGTACATTTATAAAGATAGTGATAAAGCTATACTGAGTGTTGATTCTGAGCATGATGAGATCAAGTGCCATCTTCATAGACAGTATATAGGTCCTACTGAGGCTATTTGGCACTTGTTTGCATTTGGTATGCATGAGGAACTATCAGCAGTGACTCATCTTGTAACCGGCTCCTAGGTATCGCGAGATTCCCAGAGGGAGATCTGGCGATACTGAACGACAGGAGGGAAAGCGTTAAGTGGAATCTCTTTAAGAGATATAAGAAAGATGAGGGACTAATAGAGTTACTATTTAACTAGTAGTATATTAAAGATGAGCGTTCCTGTAAGGCTTGAGAATTCGAATCCTTAGGGGATTCCGAGTTCTTTAAATATAAAATAAAGCATAACCAAATATCCTGTTCAAAGAGCAAATATCTAAATGCAAAGCTACATGAGTAGCGAAACCTCTAAGTCCTAAACAAGGTCATAGAAGCGACAGGATATAACTAACAAAACAAGTAATAAAATCAAACAAACAAGGGATCGCTACTGATGTACTAATCCAGTAATACATTATAGGAAAGTATAGGGTATCCTAATTGGGTACAAAAAACAAAGGGTGCAAATAAGCGAGTAAAGGAAGGTACTACCCAATAGGAAACTATAACAATAAGGAAAGTACGAGGATACAATGTGCGTTACTAGCGAGTCCTAAATAGGCAATATCCAACGTCAGTGTAGTGAGTAGAGGAGATAATGGTAGATTCTGTTACATTCCCCCTAACAGAAAAAAAAACAAAAGAGCGCTACATGATTCTGTTAGGCTTCTATCTCAGTTTCTTCAAGGGAGGGGAGAGAGTAACTGGTTTCAGTCTCGGAGTAGTCAGAGTCTTGGATTGGGGCCCAAAATCCGTCAGGGTCAAGCTCTGGTGATCGAGGAAGATATTCGGGTTCCTGGACTGTCCAAGCTGACCAACATTCGTTATGAGTCCAAGGGAGATGGAAGGTGATAGTTTCGTTATAGGTATCACACCAGTAGGTTCTGAGAGCAGTACTGGCTCCTTCATGGAGGTCACGGGGTTCCCATGTTGCTTCGATTACGTCATAGCCTTTCCAGTGGATTAGGAATTGGCGTTTCTTTCGATAGATTCGATCCTTTATCACCTTTTCAACTTCCCATTCTTGTTGTCCAGATGCATCGATACTAACTGGTTCCTTAGAGGTAGGGTCTGGGAGGCCTGGGAAGGCTTTAAGGTTTGGTCTGAGGTAGATTCGAAGATGGCTGCGATGAATCCATGGGTGGATTCCTTGCATGATGGGACGGAGGTTGATTTTGTAGTTATCATGTTGGTCAGGGCCTTCGAGGAGTGAGAAAGGTCCAAGCCATGGTCCAAAAAGTTTGTGGTTCCGTCCTATCATGTGTACATAGGGTTTGGATCTGAGGGTGACTTCAGTCTTTCCAGGGGTAATTGGGGGTCCTTCTCTGCGTCTCTTTTGGCCAGTGGTAGTCTGGTGAGCTCTGGCCTTTTGGAGGGCGGTTCTTGCAAGCTGCTGGTTCTTCATAATCTGAGATGCAATATCATCAGCAGAGGGAATGGCAGTAGGCATGACTTGAACGCTAGGGAGGAGGTTTATGATGCGTCCAAAGGTAATCTCAAAGGGTGAGAGATCAGTGCTGTCACTAGGAGCAGCATTGATGGCGGTTTGGATATGGGGAAGGTGGCGAGTCCATTTGGGGCCTTTAGGGTTAACGAAATTTCGAAGGCATTGGCGGATGGTTCTGATTCTCCCTTAAGTTTGGCCATTTGTCTAGTGATAGTAAGCGGTAGCCATGTTGAGATCAATTTTGATGTTGGCCATAAACTGCATCCAAAAGTGAGAGGTGAACTTGGGGTCTCTATCAGAGAGGATAGAGGTAGGGAAACCATGGGTAGAGAATATTCGTTCAATGAGGAGGTTTGCAGTTTCGTCTGCAGTGATGTTTTGGGATACTGGGATGAGGTAGGTAAATCCAGAGAAATGATCCAACACAACCAAGATTAGATCTTTTTTGTTGTCGCTAGGGAAGGGTCCTGCAAAGGCAATTGCAATGGAAGAGAATGGTTCTCTGGGGACAGGGAGAGGGGTGACAACTCCGTCAGGAATGGTTGTAGATTGCTTGTTCATCTGGCAAAGGTGACATCTGCGAATATAGTCTTTAAAATCGTTGCTTATAGTCATCCAGTAGGAGTGTCTGGAGGCGTATTTGAAACATTTCTGGGCTCCCATGTGTGCCATTTTTTCATGGGTGATTCTGATGATTTCACTCCTAATATTCTGTCCTTCATAAGTGGCTTCATAGGGGACATATGGACCATCTCGACTGTCATCCTCCCCTCTTTTAACAAGAAGTCCATCGTAGAGAATCCAACTTGGATGGTTGGTATTCTTGCTGACGATATTAAAAAGAGGATCAGTAGCGGTAGCCTTTCGAAGGCTGTAATACCATTTGCCTTTAAGGTGCTGAGTAAGTTGGAAGATGCAAACATCAAGGGCCCTGGATGGTTCATCAGGGAAAGGGTCATTGTAGTCAATAGGGGCGTCAGGGATTGGAAAGTCATGATCCTGTGCTGCATGATTCGAGCAGGGTCCATCATGGGTAGCGATTATAGTCTGGTACATTGGATGTCCTCTGTCATTTGAGAGAGCAGGAGGGAGAGCCCATTTGTCTTCTGCTCTGCGCTTAGGGTGGTGAGGGGTGATGAAACAGGAGGCAGAGTGGAGGGGACTAGGAGAAGGGATGTGACGGGGTCCCGAGGGATAGTAGTGGCGATACTTTCCATCCATGTGTGCTTCGCATTCGTCTCATACACCGGCTGTCCAGTGCATAGATCGATATCTGGCAGACGTAAGAAATCGTTCCAACTCATCTCTGAGAGGAGTGGAAGTGGAGGGGGGTGGGCTAGTAGAGTATCCTGAGCTGGCGAGGGCAAATGATTCCAATTTGGTAATGGAGTCATGAATTCTTCCAAAGCAGTTTGTGATGGCGTTGAGGCGTAGAGATCGTTCTATATAGTTTGAAGGGCTGTGAATCCTGTGTGCAAGTCCTGCAAGCTGTGCCTGAGCTGCTTGGATGAGTATCATGGTTTTGGAGGGGTCATGGGGCTGGCCTTCGGTGCTGCCTTTGTTACTTTGCATCGTCTCGATTTCTTGTTGCAGGGTGGTTTCCATCTGATCCAGTCCTTGTTCAAAGGGACCTGAATAGTAATCGATTTTCTCTGCCTCTGTCGAGTCTGGGATGGGCCATCTTCAGTATTCTACATTGAGATGTGTTGAGGTATAGCGAAAGGTTTGAGTGGGGTAGGAGAGATAAAAGATGGTTCACTTTCAGGATCGCGGGTGTGCGCGAGATCAAGGTAGTGCTTGGTGTTACTGGTCATGGCGGAATAGGCTTCCTTTATAGACTTTTTCTCAGTGGGGTCCACAAGGATCATTTCAGGACTCGCATGGTACTACTCATATATCCTGGAGAGGGCGTCTGCAAGGACATTGTCTTTCCTGGTCTGTGGATAATATCGAAGTCATAAGATTGGAGGAATATTCTCCATCTTGTCTGGCGGGAAGGGAGGTTTGTTTGAGCTAGGAAGTATGATAGCGCTTTGTTGTCCGTCAACACTGTGAATCTGGTACCAAAGAGGATGAGGTCCAATGATTGAACAGCAACGACAATTGCAAGGAGTTCTAACTCATGCACAGGATAGTGCAGCTTCCTAGTGGCGAATTTTCGACTATGGAATGCTGTGGGGTGTGCCTTTTTCGGGAGTAGGTCCTTGGCCAATCCATGCACCTGCTCCAACTTTAGAAGCATCAGTGAAGAGGTAGATTGGGTGGTGTGACTTTTAGTCAATTGGACGGAGGGTGGTTATGTTTTTGGCTAGGTGGTTAATCTGTTGAAATGCCTCTTCATACAGTGGTCTCCATTCGAAATCCTTTGGGGCAATTAGATCCGAGAGAGGGGCGCTAGCGGTAGCGAGCTGTGGTAGAAATTGGCCATGGTACATGACCACACCAATAAAGGTTTGTAATTAATTTTTTGATTTGGGGGTGTCCCAGTCTTGGATTCCTCGTATTTTTTCAGGATCTGCATGAATTCCTTGATTATCTATAACATGTCCCAAAAGGGGTAGTTTATCGGCGAAAAATCTGTACTCGGATGGGGAAGCTCTGATGTTATGATCCTGTAGTCACTTACAAACCTGGCGGATATCACGGATATGAGCTTCAAAAGTATCTGAAAAAATTATTATATCGTCTAGGTATGCCCAAACTGTTTTTCCAATTAGTCCATGAAGGATATATTTGATAACTCGCATAGCTGTAGATGGTGTATTGCAGTCTCCTTGCAGCATTACTTTGCATGCAATGGTTCCAAAGGGTGTCTTGATTGTGTTGAGGGTTTCATTTTTAGGAGCTACTCAAATTTGGAAATACCAGTTGGACAGGTCAATGGTAGATCTGTAGTTCGCTCTGGCAACACTTCTGAGAATCTTAGATTGATTTGGAATACTGATATCGTTCTTGATAGTGATATCGTTCCTGGGGATCAGGTCTGCTCGGAGTCTGATTCCGCCATTGGGTTTGAGTTTGGGAACATGTTGACAAGGTTGTTGGCTTCGCATGGGTAGATTATTTTTTTATTCTTCCAGTCCTTGATAATTTCTCTGTATGCTGGTAGGATTTTGTCAGGGACAGTGAACATTTTCGGACTAGGTGCTGAAGTGGAATCAATTAGATTGATGTGATGGCTAATATCTCGAAGGGGCGGTAGTTCAGTGATCTTCTTGGATGGGAACACTTCAGGGAATTCATAAATGAAATCATGGGTATCGGTATTTGCCATAGCAGAGAATCTGGCATTGTTCGCTTTCTTGCAGGTCAGGGTGACTCCTTTGTCAGGGAAGGTGATAATAGCATTTCGGCAATCGATTTCTGCATTATGGCC
>NESQ01000718.1:0-17948 GCA_003070745.1 Tuber borchii
TATATGTTTTTGCTTTATAGGTTTTGTTTTTTCCATAGCTACCGCTACATGAAGCTTTTTGTACCTTAAAACAATGAACGCATGATATAAAAAAAAAAAAAAAAAAAAAAAAAGGCCTCTTGGTTTAGAGTTCTTCACGCAATCATCTAAGTTATTTCTCTTACAATATACTTATCTTTACTTCATACTTTACCCGGCCGAGGACATAGTGTCTCTCATGAGCTTAGCGATATATTGTACGAGACAGGAGTCTGTATACTCAGCTGTCGTTGTTCATACAAATTCAGGGTAGTAGGGTTACTATCAAGAAGGAGGTTACCTGCTGCAAGTATCGCCCGGAAGGAAGAGGATTGTAACAGGTAATGTGGTTTCTTTAATCCTATCAGGGATGTTAGTTCTGATATCTGTGAGTTCTTATCCCAGATTCCCTTAACGTCTGATAGAGTGCTTCTCCCAGTGTTGTGGTATCGAATGCCACTACTTTGATATCTTCTTCCTCTAGTTGTGATGCTGTTTTGTCTGCTTCTGGTTAGGTGCTGCTGTATTTTGACATAGCTAAATATTACAATCCTCTTGCCTTATCAGTGATACTTGCAGTAGGTAACTACTATTCTTGATAGCGACCTTCCTTCTCCTTCTTCTTATGTATGATAATAGCTGAGTATAAAAACTCTTGTCATGTAGGATGAATTGCTAAGTTTATGAGAGTTACTATAGTCTCAGGTCCGATAGTGTAATATATGAAGATATGATATTGAAAGTATATAGTAGGAAATAACTTGGATGGTTACATGAAGAACTCTCAACCCAGAGGTGATTATTTTTTTTATTTTATTTTTATCTCATGTATTTGTTGTTAGGCACAAGAACTCGCATACAGTGCTAGCTATGACGTAAACAAAATCTTAATACCAAAAACCATATTACAAAGGAAAAATACAACCTATTATCTCCAAGCCATATCGAGTACTCGATACATCATCTACACACAGTTAACAAAAAACTCAGAAAAATCCAGAACGAAAAACTCTGTCAACAAACAGAAGGAATGAAAATAATTTCATAAAACAGAAAAACTTAAATAAAACGAGGGGGAGAAGAGGCCAGTAGTCCAGTTGCCAGGGGGGAAGAAGGAAAAATTATAGAAGCAGGAGAAGGAGCGCATGAAGGGAACATATTCGGCGGGAAATTCGTTGACATGGCTGTGAGGTATTCAGCCAGGGATAAAAGGAGGGCTGAGGAAGACCACAAGAGGGCATCAGGGCCAACCAAGAAGATGTCTTGGAGGTAGCGGGACCTGGCTTTGTTTTTGGCTTCACAGCGGAGGATAATGTGGCTGAAGGTCTCATCCTCTTCCCCACATAGACTGCAGAGCAGAGAATGTTCAGCGCAGGACCAGAATAGTGGTTGGGCAGCCAGGTAGCTTTTTTGGACTCTCATTTGGTGAATTTGACCTACCAAGAACTTTTATAAGCCCATAAAGGGATGGGGTTTGAGGGACAGGAGAAAGTCATAGTAATCTGGTAGGGGGGAGAGTAGTTTCTCTTGATCTATCATGAGAACTCTCACTTTTCGTTGCAATGCATGGAATGTCACTCTCATTAAGGTATCAGGAGGAAGAGGAGGCAGAGTGGGTAGGAGGGCGCAATTAATAAGAGGAAAGTAGAATATCCACTCTATGAGGGGGAGGACTAGGTAGGCATGGGAGTCCACTGGCAGGTGTGTGGGAACTGGAGGCGATGGTTGTAGGTTGAGCTATGAAAGAGGCAAGACATTTGGTGGAAAGCGGGTGCAGAGTTTGTGATGAGAGTCGGGAGCTTGGGCCCTCAATAGGGAGGGACAGGAGAGGGCCAAATGGCCTGCAGCTGGGTTGATAGGATGCAGGGAGCAAACCAAGTGAAGAGCGACCATCTTTTGTTTGTGGATCAGGAGAATCTGAAGGGATGGGAGGCAGGCTTTCCCTGCCAAAACTGGGTGAAGGGTAGAGCGAAAGCAATTAGAGACCCAGCATTGGATCTGCCTCTAGTAAATTTGCATTTGTGACAGAAGGGTCTTGGTAGGCATGAAAAGATCAGCGCCATAGAATAGAATGAGAAAAATAAGTGAATGAGGTAGCCTGTGGTAGAGGTGGGGGGAGACTCCAGCTCCAGGTGAGAAGAGGCGGCTAACAGTTACGAAGGCAGCTTGGGAGAGGGACAGTCGGCGGGAGAAATGAGCTACCGTCGAGATGTTTGGAAGGAACTAGTAACCTAGCCACCTGAGTGACTAGGCAGGGAGGGAAGCTTAGCCGTCTAAGGCAATAGGAGGTGGACGGGAGGGGCCAGGTGGATTCAGCTGTAAGGGGATGTGCCAATGAAAAAGCTCTGTCTTGGGGACAGAGAAGGCTATCTTGACAGCCTTAGCCTTGGCTCTCATGATGCCAAAGGCTCTCTGAAGGGCCCTAACGTTAGTGCCATAAGAGGAAGAAGCAACAGTAAGACAAAAATCATCCACATAGGAAACATCAGCAAAAGAAATTCTCCCTCATGTATTACCTACATATCTCCCTGTACCTGCTAGTAATACCACCTCCCCTAGTCCCTCCGATCTCTCATACATTTACTGCCTTTCCTAAAGACCTAACAGGCCTTCTGAAAGCCCCATACATACCTTCGGCACCATTTATCGTCCTCTTTTGCATGTGGCCCCTAGCTTGCTCCCCTAGTGAGGAGGTCTCGCTTAACTGACTCCTGTTCTTTTGTGCATTTCCATCCAGGCCATTTTAGCTGTTATACGTCTGCTTTGTATCTGTGCGTGTCCGGAACAATCTTGCCTGTCTGAGCACCCTATTATGCCCTTAGCGCTCTCCCTTCCCCTTTATTTCTCCGTTATGAGTTTTGTTCCCCTAGGGACATTCTTCACATTATAACATGCACTCTGTACCCCTGGTGCCCATCCGGAATAACTTCGTCTCTCTCAGCGTCCTATATCGCACTTTGCTCTCTCTCTCTTCCCCTTGATTTCTCCGTTATTGTTACGCATATGAGAATAGCTCGCCAGTATTATTAGTAGAGGCTGCGCCACCGTAATAGAGGAGCTTATGTCCAACCTCAGCTCACCGTGGTAGGAGCAACTGGAAGCATCTATGTTGACTACACGGGATACCAGAAGAACTCACGTTCCATGAAGAAGATTACTGATTGGAAAGAAACAGTGAGAGTACTTTATTCATTATCCGGTGCATATGCATGTTCTGCATTATGTGTTATTTTCAGGCTATTTGAACTGATCACTCGATAGTTTACGATAAAGACTATTGGTATGTTGGCATTGCGACCACATATATGAGCTTAGTCTATTAGGACAAAGAGATCGAAGACTATCTACTGGTGGAGTGGGGACACCCTCAGATGAAATAGATGTCGGGAGTTCTCTGAGTTCGAGTGGGGCAATTATTCAGGGTCAAAGAGTGTTCGCACTTCTTTTGACGAAGCTGAAATCTTAGAAAGATACATGATTGTTAGGAATCAGAAAGTAGCGAGAATTTAGTATAAGTAGTAAGGGCTATTCCCCGGAGTTTGAGAAAATCAAGCAACGGAGAAGAGACCTTAACAATATAACAAGTTATCAAGTTTAAAGATTCGAGACCTTTTATTTTTAGTACTTTACCTTTATCGAACCATCATCTCCTTAGCCTTCCTGACTTCCCTCCATTATCTCGAATACGATCCAGCCTAGCTTTCTCTATTTCCTTTGAGTTAGTTACCCCGTAACAGTTATAGATTTCGTCTCCTCGAGGACGTTCTTCAGATCATAACATCTACTCTCTACCCCTGTATCGGCCCCACATACCCTTCTGTTTCCAAAGTATGCATGGCAAATCTGTTTAATTTCACTGAAGCCCATATCTTTTATGCCTCCTCTCGTCCTTCTCCTGACATTCATGATTCGCTTTGCCTTTCAGTACTACTCCTATTTGTCGCCTCGGTTAGTTCACCATCGATATCCTTAGGTATGTCAAAATGCACTACTACGCGTCCCCTTCATACCATTTTTTGTTTCTTTCTTTCTACTGTAAAGTTTTCAATAAATTCCATCAAATGTTTCTAAATTAATGCTACTATTTACATACCAGTGGTTATTATCCGTACCAGTAGTCTCGAGTACTAAATGCACCATGCCCATGATCAGTTTGATACTAACAACGATCTCAGTTGTTCCGTTTAGGCCTTTCGCCGTCCCTAAAGTAACGGTAACAAGTCCCGTTATATTGCTCAGCTTTCCCGAGTTCTCAGCATATAGTGTATCTACTAATACCAGTCTATCTACGAAACCGGTTCTTGGGTCTCGAACTTTCATTATTGAAACCAAGAGGGTCAGATAACAGCCTTTTAGTGCTCTATAAATACTTCTATTACCCGAATCCACCCATATCCAATCATTCCTGCTCTGCCCTGTTGACCTCCAACGCTGGGTTCCAATACACCGAAGAAGATGCCAAGGGACCTCTCTCTCGTCCTGAAAGTTCTCTACTAGGATACGTAAAAGCCGACATATCTCAACTGGAAAATGTTTAACCGAATCCACATCAAAATGTTGGATTACAGACGACTTCCGTCAATAATAATCAATTAAAAGGTGCGGAAAATTTCTCAAACTCTGGTAGAGCTGAGAAATGGTTTCCGCAGTCAGTGTGAAATGGATTGGGTGTTTAGATACTGAACCGACTTGCCGGTTGTGCTGTTTGTTATGTACTTCGTCTCGAATCGGACGCGATAGATCCGCTTGAATATTCATTTCATGAATTTTGAAGCTGTCAAGTCTAGAATATGATCGTAGTATTTGTTGGCTTGCATTGTGTTTATTTGACCGCTGATAGCCCACCTTGATCATTGTTTTGTGACATGTTTCACCCGACTCGGTAGAATACATTTAAATGTTCTCAAAGCGCCATATATGGTCCCAGAAGTGACTCAACAGATGTATCTTAACAAAGTTAAAGTCTACATCCTCATCATATATATCTGCAACAATTCCATCTAAATCGCGATGTTGCTCGTCTGCAATGCGATGTCTTTTGGCAAAAGTAGCCCCTAAAAGACGGTGTTGATTAAGTACTTCACTATGCTTACCTCGAATTCTGGCTGTAACCTCTCTCACTTTCCTGGAAGTGGACTTATACTTTCGGTACTTCTTAAAAATGACTTGGTGAGCATGAAAGGTGTTAAGAAACTGTTCAAGGTAGTGAATCGTCTCATCACTATGGCTTGTATATTATGACATTAGAGTAAAGTCGACAATTGACTGGATACAGGTTAGAGCTTGAGTGAATATGGTACGTTCTGCGACATTTAGATGACGTAGGGAGGCTGCCAAATATGGTAGTATCAGTTTAACCAGATTCTTCATCTCTTTCCCGGTCCACTAAGATATCCGACTGTACTCTTTGTTCAGCGTGGAATAGCCAGGATAAATATCTAAACTCTTCCAGATAGCATCGAATGCTTGTAGCCATTTGTATTTGTTTAGAAATCTGATAACCCATTTCATAAGTTGTGTTTTGAATATTCCCAGGTACACGATATGGAGAATATCTGGTTTGGGCAGGTCAGATTGCTTAACGTTCGGAAGCCCCCAAAAGATGCTAGAAAGCAATTTGAAACCACAATCTGTTAGTTTGTTGCTTGGCCTGCTGGTTGTTTTCATAGTATTTGTTGAAGAGATATTGGGATTTCCTATAATCATGTCTGACTGTAGAACATCTCAAATGGGACCCTAGCTGTTCCGGTCGAATGTTACAGACAGTGCACTGATTTTGTTGAATACTGTGCAATGTTACATTTTCCAAGTGATTCAAAATCCAAGCTGAGAGGCGTAAGAAACACGATCGAACCTTTTCATTGGCGCATTCAATCTCAAGTCCGGAGTTCCCTAGTGCAACAATTGGTGCAAAGATCGCTTCCATCAAATTACAAAGAATGTCATTGATGACCTGCCTTTGCTGTACATCTCTTGCTGCTACATCCAGCATCTTGGGGGGACGGGCAAAAGCGCCAAAAGAAGGGTTGCATGTTTCGAGGGTTTATTCTGTGTACTTGATCGGATATTTCCAATTGTCATGTATATTGGCCAAGCTTTCTTATCTTCTGAGAAATTGGTCAAACAAGTAACATCTAAGAAACATATGATTGGTATGAGTTTTGCTCCATCCAGTAATTCATCCTTTACTGGCTGTTAATTTTCTGTCCTAGTAAACAGTAAGGAAGCACCGTGGAATGTCGTATTTAAACCTACCTGTGTCTCCCACTAGCAATCAGTGGTATGCATCTCTAAATAAACTTTCTGAGGTGGTTCTTCGCTATTTCATTCCTTCACAGGGGTGTAAACTAAATCTTGAGTAAAACATCTTTGATCAAGTAAATATTTAGCACAATAAATAGGATTGTGGAAAACGAATTTTTGTGTTACGGAGACTTCGTGTGGTCCTTCCTCGTGCGAAATTTCCTACTTTCTGTTAGAGTTAGATGTTGTATAGTCCATTTACTTACAGCTTTGCTAAAGGATATAAACCCCTCTTTCTAGCTCTTCATTCCCATACCTGATTCTAACTGATCAACGGCATCAAGGAGCTGATAAGCAGAGTTAATATTACTGGCCTCAGGCCCAAAATCCTTCTTGAAATATCTATCCATTCGATCCTTTGGTACCTTTGCTTCAATAAATCACCGAGCAAGCTCAAAGTCCTTCTTGCTTCTGAATGGTGACCACATCTCATCTAGAGATCTTTCGGGCTGTACAACTTCCTGTAGTGATCTTCCCACAGTGGAGGGCATCGTCGGTATCGGTAGTCCAACCAATGGTGTGCTCTCCTCAATGTCTGAATAATTAAGACTTTTCACTTCTGAATTGGCAGCCTTTACGTAGATATCGAACTGATTTGCTTCAATATTTGTTTTAGCCATACTAAATTCTTCCCCGACTAGATTGGAGGTTAGGTCAGAGTTGGCAGGCCGGGGGATTCCTGCATGCTGTTCTTCGTCGCAAATAGGCTGTACAAAGTCAAAATGAGCTATTTCCATATGCTTCCGGTACCATGTACTTGACTAGTATTTTCTTCTATAGTATGGGCATTGAGACTCTTGTACCATTCTACAAGAAATTAGATTTGATACACAGCACAAAAGAGACGTGAAAATTAAACTTACTTTGCGAGACTGATCTCACTGTGCTTGAACGTGTGTAGTAATTGAATAACTAGTTGTTGACCGGAACTGTACTATAGATAGATGTTATTGTACGCAAAAAGGTGCAAATAGGAGGAAATTCGTCGTCAGACCGTCTGTTCAGTAAATTCGAGATATTTCAAGGGATAGAAAAAATATAAGAACTTGAAAAACTTTCAAGGTGTGTTATGTGGCCTGTTTGTAATTCAAAGACCAACTGTTCGGGTCGGTCTCACCTTCCCCTGAGCAGGATTGTACTAGTATTCGTACTTGAATGATGTTCTGCGGCTCAAAACTCCCTTTTCACATTAGCTTTCAGACTAAATCCAGGTAGGGTGTTGGAGGTCCTGCAGGCATAAACATGAACGAGGGCCCAGGGTCATGACAGACTCCTACAAATCTCGAGAAGACCTTACTTAACACTTATATCTACGATTACTTTTTAAAAAATGATAAGCAATGTGAATTATACCCTAAACCTCAGCTGTGCTTTATCCAGCATATTGCAGACTTTGAGAGGGCCAAACCTAATGGCAAGCGCTCATCCATCATATCCTAATATTCCTTATCCAAACCCACATCAAGACAGCAGAGGTAGTCACAAGCCTGCCTATTACATTGTTGTACCTTAAAGCACTCTTGAAAAGCTTGTTCATGTTTGTTCAACCCACCTTTTCAAGTGTACAAGCTTACCTTGTTACATGTTTGCCTCACAGCAACTGTACATCTGTACTTTTTTGTATAGGCTTAGAAGGAGGTTTTACTTTCAAGTTGGGATATTTAACAGTCTCTTTCAAACTGGTCTGAGTTGTTAGAACTCTTGATACTATTACAAACAGCTTGAATAGTACGCTCTTCCTTATATAAACCCCTCGCTACCCCGGAATTTTCCTTCTTCACTCCTTGGTTACCTTCTAATCAATCTACAGCTTCTCATAGTCCTTCTTAGTTCTCCAAAAGCAACATTTCCTTCACAACGATACGTTATATATAAACGAGAACTGTTTTCCGCGATCATACACTCTCACTCAAATTTCACACCAACTATACCGGTAAGTCTTGTCCCCGGTTACTAAGGTCTGAAGTGAGCCCTTCTCAGGCCTTTCCTAGGCTATACTGATTGATATCCATAGAATACTGGTAACTTACTGTTAATTGAAGTGAAGCTTTTCACTCTTTTCTACCTCCTAAAAGTAAGTTTGTGCTATAATTCATCTCTTTCCTTCCTTCCTCGGCCTCCTAGAGATGCCAACCCGAGACCTGTTCTTTCTCACTTCCTTCTGGGGCATGATGAAGCACTGTATAAGTTCTCGAATGAACTTGTGCACAGCTCATACGAGCTCTTCTAAAGCCTGAATGTGAAACAATAGCTGACCACTATTCTCTAGATACACTTGCGGCTCCCCGTTTCCACTTGCTATCCTCCCCTATAGTTAGTCTTCTGTTTGTCTCATTTGCACCTTTCCTAAGATGGAATGATTACTGATCGCTATTTGCTAGATTTCTTTGAAATTTTCCGTCTTCTTCTGCACGCCAAGAACATCCTTGCCTAATTCAGGTTAGTCTTCTGCACGTCCTATTTAGCCTTTTTTACAGAGAATCTGATTGGTTAATAGCATGCCTCCAATTCGTGGTCGTGGTTGTATCACCACTGCCATCTTCCAGTCTGAGCTCAACCTCACTAGTGAGAGACAAACCGTGGAAGGGAGAAGATACCGGGCCGTTCACACATACATTCTCCGGAAGTGCAATGAGAGGAATATCACCTCTAGTAGGCAGGCCGGTGACACATTGTGGAATGAACTTAGGAAGGAGACCGTCGCACATATTGCCCTCAAAGGCTTTCGAGCCAAATTCTACTTCCCCCGGAATGGTCAACATTTGGCCTTCCAGGTTGCTCTGGATCCCCTCATCATGGACATCCTGAAGAAGGCAGCTGAGTCTCATAGGAATGCCAGACTTAATTCTGAGGCCGAGGAAGAGTGAGGAGATAGAGGCGCTGGTAGTGCATCTGGATCTGGATCGAGAGACGAAAGGGCCGTTGCTTGTCCCCAACTAACCATTCACCAGGAGAAACCTGTACGAATGATATTCATTTCGACTACAGGTACCGAGCCTGGACAGGCTCGCTATCTCCCACGGATCAACCGTGGTAATAACGCTATGCTAAACCAGAGTTGGCTGGCAGTTGTCAGGCACTACACTTTACAGGAGCTCGGTGAAGCTGCTTGTCGGTACGTAGAGGACGGCGAGCACCCTGGGCAGTTCATTGGAATTCTCTGAGACATTCATGGCCTGAATGTCACTCCCGATGGTGCTGCCCAGATTGAGTTGATCGACGATGATAAGGTCAATGCCTGGCTTCGTTTCTCCCAGTACTCCACCCTTACTGTCGCATGCTTCCTCCACCGAGCAGCTGTTGCGCCTCCTGATAGTGGGGACCCTGTTCGTCCCAATACACCTCTTATTGGGCACTACCGGAACCATCTCATGCCCAGCCAATTTGACGTCGCTGAGTTATACTGTGAGCCAGAATCTGACTCTGATGATGAGCGCAATATAGAGCGCCATGCAATGCGCAGATGGGCCTTTCTTAGGTCCCATAACGGTTGGCAGAGGAGAATTCGGAGCAATGAACGTCGGGTTGTTAGGTTCCAGACCTACTCTAGGAAACTAATTTCGCGCGCTTTACTGAGGCAGGTGCCAGCGTATATGAGCCGATATGAAGGACAAGATGTCCCAATAGTGGCTCTTCCCCCAGGGATTCTACCTCCTGGGTGTGAGGTGTTAGTACATGACACTATTGAGAAAGGCGCTGCTGATAATGGTGGGGGTCATGGGGGTGATGGGGGCAATGGGGACAATGAGGGTAATACCTGGGGTTTGTTTGTACTGGGCAGCGTCTTCTTTGGGCTTTAGGGTAATTGTTTCTTTTGTTTCACTAGCTTTCTTAGCTTGCATCAGCAAAAAAATACCTTGCGTCAGATGCGTCGGCGTTGCGCCCTGACGCAAGCGACGTCGCTTCTGCGTTCCCTGCGTCAGGTGCGCCCTGACTTGCGTTGCAATGCATGCACGCATCCTGTGCTTCCTGGGTTGCCTGGCAACGCTCTCTCTCTCCTGACGCCACCTCACGTCGTACTGACGCCCTGTCTAAACCTTAGCTCTGGTTCACTCTCATGACGGCGCCGGCTTCACATTGCCTCTTCCGCGTGTCCTGACGTATTTTCTCATGTCATCTCCGTCGTCGGCCCGCGCCCCAGTTCAGAATCTCACGTGTACAGGGCAAACTAGCTAGTAGTATAATAGTTTCTTACTCTTATTTTCTAGACAATTGGTTTCTATAAACATATACAGCTTGACGATGTGCTCGTGCCTGCAAAACGCCGTCTAGCGAATTGTGGTAAGGTTCCCCCGACTTCCTCACCACAATTCGCTAGACGGCGTTTTTTGTCCCAGCAGCGCTGCGCGATATGACACTACGTACAGCCAGCGCCCCCCCCCCGCCAGTATCCTGATTCCTTAATATACTTCGTTGAATGTTCTCAAATCAATCCGGCTATTAACCAGCCAGCGCCCTTCCCCCTCGGGGATCAGGTGCGCCAGGCCGAGGATTGCCCCTACGTCAACTATCGTAAACTCTCGAGCGTCCCCTCTCATCTGCACTGTAACAAGGCCATGAATGTCCGAGAGGTATCCTGAGTTGACTGCACTCAACATCCGAACAGCCGCCACCCGACGCACAGCATTCTCACTGGTGAGGTCCCTGATTTTGAAGAGCGCCACGAACCCTGCCGGCAGACGGCCCCTCAGCGCACCATACATCTCTTCAGTACTAGCCTGGACCCAAACCCAATCATTGCGACTCCCCTGGTTCCTGAAGTGTAGGGTGCCCATGCATCGCGCACGGTGGATGTCGTAAACGTCGCTTTCTTGGAACGCTAGAACCGGGATTTCGAGTTGCATTAGTAGTTCAACAGGGAGTGATTGAAGTATCGCATGATCTTCAGGAAGCCGGTGCTCTGTAGGTAGGTTACGCCGGCTATATCTGATCAATTCGCGACATATACTGTCGAGGGAGAATGCCGACACCTTGCTAAAATCCAAGACGTTGGACACGTCGTCCCGACGTCCTTTCAGGATCCTCCTACGGTCGACCGGCGTTGTTACGGCACTTGTCGTACTCTCTAAATGTCGCAGGACATCTGCAGCGAGATCAGCTCCCCGGCGTCGAAGAGATTCGAGGTTCAATAACCTCATCCGGATGCTGTGCTGGCGACCGTAGCTGTGCACGATTTGGCGCGCGGCATTATTTTTATTCGATCGTCGCCATCCGTCCTTGATTTGTTCCTTGTGCGCGAGCTCTCCAAACTCCGTGGAATACATCGGTATATTGCCAAACTGGCGTATATGATCACTAAAATGACTTAGTAGATGTATCTTGATAAAGTTGAAATGCGATTCGCTATAGATTAAGTCCATACGTCGCTCGTGCTCTTCTTCATGATCGTCGTCACGGATACGGCGCCGTTTAGAGGGGGCCATGGGCGGGCTCATCTGCGTTCTCTGATGTCGTATTTCCTTCCGTTGCTCGTCAACCTTGGCCAGTGTACGCTTAGTTACTCGAAACTCCAAAAAGATACCTTTTGTCTTGTGAAATCCGTCCAGATAATCATCCATATAAGCTATGGTGTCAGACGTGTGGCTTCGGTATTGTGCCATCATACTGAAGTCGACGAGCGCTCTGACGCATCCGAGAGCATGTTTGAAAGGTATCGCTTGTGAACTCTGTGGCTGGCGCAGTGCCACCGCGAGAACTCCCAAAATACAGCGCCCTAGATTCCTCATCTCCTTCCCCTGCCACTGCGCTACCTCGCGGTAGGCCTTTTTGGGTACCAAATATCCTGGGTACGGCGGTAATGTCTTCCAAGCGTCGTCAAAAGCCTGCAGTCGCCCGTGTTTCTTGAGAAAGCCTTGGATCCAGTCCATCATGTGCTTAAATAATCCGAGATAAACCGTATGGAGCATGTCCAGGACGTGCAAGTCAGGCACCGAGACCCGGTGAAGTCCATGAAAAACGTTTTGGCCCAAATTGATACCAAGGCCGCGGAACTTGACGTGGGTGCCGTCTGACTTTTCATACGCATATCGTTCGTATCTTGCGTAATCTCGTGCTCGATAGTTCTTGACGTTGGTTCCTAATTCCCCGGCAGGTACCTCACATGTAGGACAAGCGTTGGATTTTAACCCGTGCAGAGTCACGTTTTCCATATGGTCTGCAGCCCATGCAGACAAGATTGGGAAGCACCTCCGAACCTTCCCATCGGCACAATCAATTGGGACGCCATCAAGCGCCGCGTGCTGCAGCGGCGCAAAAATGAATTCGAATACGTCTTGCAGTGTGTCGGCGTTCACTTGTCTCTGGTATTGATCTACTTTGGTGGACTTTGAGAATTTGGGGGGGACAGGCAATAGTGCGAGAAGTAGAACAGCCATTGATCTAGGGCTGTTGCGCCAGGCTGACGGAAGATTTCCGAGCGTAATATAGACAGGCCACGCTTTGTTGTCACCGGAGTAGTTGCTGAGATGGGTCTGATCGGACGTCCCAATAATGGGAATTACAGTCGCACCAGGTGGAAGTGTTTTCTATAACTAGTCAGCTAACGTTAACGTAAAGGAGGTTGGGGCGCTGTACTTGAACGTCCCACCACCAGTCCGCAGTGTGCATTTCCGCATAGATCCTTTCACCATTAGGATCGAATTCACGCCGCGGCGCGTAGACAAAGTCATCTCGGTATGCGATCTGACAAAGGAGATATCTGACACAATCCAGGACGTTACGATAGAAGAATGGCAGAGTTCTCTTGCTATCCTCAACCTGTCCTTCGAACCATTGCAGATACGGGCCGTACGGGTCCAAAGAGCGGAGGTGGCTCTCCAGCGTATGCATAGAGCTATATCCGGCTAACGTAGAATTACCGAGGCCACTTGAGAAGTATTCATTAATTCGTGATTTAGATACTTTAGCCTGAATGAACCAAGACGCCAGTTTGAAACCGTACGCACTACTGAATGGTGCCCACGGGTCCTCGCAGAGATCGCTGTGTTCTTGCTCAAATCCGTCGACGTCTCCAATTGGTTCTCCGGCGCGTGGGTAATCCTCCTGTCTGCCGAGTAACGAAGACGTAGGGTCGTCCGGTATCTCAGTGTCAGACTCGTGAGCAGTAAATGCGTCGAGGTCGTGTCCGGTGGGATCAGGATCGGATTCATAGTCGGAATCCAGGAGCTCGCTCGCCTCTCCGTGGTGCAATATGCCTGTTTCCGCGTCGTTGATAATAGCCACGGATGAAGTATATCGTACGGTGGATGCGAGAACAATGTCTAGATTTGCGTGCGCAGTTCGCAGGTGTTTCTCGTATACGCCTGACCGGATGTATTTTCGTCGGCAGAATGGACATTTGCTAGGCATGGTGGGAGTCAGCTTAGTCTATATCATGGGCTTTGTGTAGATTGTAGGGTACGTGTACCGCAGTATTTAGTCTTGAGCCCAACGCGTGTGGATGTTACGGAGGTTAGACGCTCTGAAGAGGAACTAGTCGTTCATGGGGTTTAGCGCAGACATTACGTGGCGTCAGCTATAGTTTCTTTCAAGATCAGCGAAGTTTCAAGATCAGCGGAGTTTCAAGATCAGAGAAGCTCCAAGATCAGAGACGCTCCCTAGCAAACGTGCGTATCATGCTTTATCCAAGTTGAATCGGACAATGTCCTTGAGCGTCTGATTTGCCTATTCTTAGCCAATCTTGAAAACACAGTGTGATTCTTTCAAACGCTCTAGAACGTTTGGGAGTTGTATATATAAAGTCAATTGGACATAGAAGGGACTTCATACCAAGATCATCCACATTCAGAACATCCATATTCCGCTCTATTTCCAATACTCTTATCTATATACACCAATAATCATCCAATATGGCCCACAATATCATCCACGTACGATACGTCTATATCCAGAATCCAGGAGCACAGCAGGCTCCAGCGGGGCAGACGTATCAACTTCCGCCTAATTCTCTCGTCGGAGAGATCAGCGCAGTACGCCCTAATCCTGGGAGTCGGTTGATTAACCTCCATAAGGCATCCATGGGCATCCCAAATAATAATAATGGCAGGGCGTTGTATAAGCAATGGCGGCGAATTGTGAAAGATCAGCTGGTAGCAAGGAACTATACGCCACTTGCTAATTTCCCTATCGGAGAATTCCAGCAAATCGTCGCAGGAATGAGGAGATTGCGCCCCAGTTCAATGGGGTCCTGCTACGGCTGATCCGAACCCAGCTCCCGCTCTCCAAAATGCTCTCCCGGCGGTTAACCAACCGCAAGGGCAAGGACAAGTCGTTCCGGGTGTTGTTCCGGCGCAAGCACAAGTCGTTCCGGGTGTTGTTCCGGCGCAAGGACAAGTCATTCCAGGTGTTGTTCCGGCGCAAGGACAAGTCGCTCCAGGAGTCGCTCCGGCACAAGGACTAGTGGTACCCCCCCCTCCACCGCCGATTAACCAACCGCAAGCGCAAGGACAAGTCGTTCCGGGTGTTGTTCTGGCGCAAAGACAAGTCGTGCCGGGTGTTGTTCCGGCGCAACGACAAGTCGCTCCAGAAGTCGCTCCGGAGCAAGGACTAGTGGTACCCCCCCCTCCACCGCCGATTAACCAACCGCAAGCGCAATGACAAGCCGCCCCTGGTGTTGTTCGGATGCAAAAACGGGGAATACCTTATTCGAGTCGAGTAGGATTAGTGCCTGGCTCACCTCCATCGCCCTTTGACCAACCGCAAGCGCAAGGACAAGCCGTTCCGGGTGCTGTTCGGACGCAAGGACGGGAAATACCTTATTCGAGTCGAGTAGGATTAGTGCCTGGCTCACCTCCATCGCCCTTTGACCAACCACAAGCGTAAGGACAAGTCGATCCGGGTGTTGTTCCGGCGCAAGGACACTCGCCCCAAGCACCAATCGTACTCTAGACCCCACCCGGTGGCTCGGCCGGCAGCTCAAGCAGTAGCTCAGCTGGCAGCCCAGCAAACAGCCCTGCGCCCGCACCGATCCTACCTGATCCCCCGGTAAATCGCCGGGCGCCAACAGGTGAGTCCTTTTCAAAATAATCCGCGTGTTTGGGTTTTTCACTTACTGACTATGGAGTTGTAGATTGGAGCGCTCTGCTTGGACGTCCACGTGCAGTGCGTATTGTTTGGAT
This sequence comes from Tuber borchii, assembly GCA_003070745.1. Taxonomy (NCBI): domain Eukaryota; kingdom Fungi; phylum Ascomycota; class Pezizomycetes; order Pezizales; family Tuberaceae; genus Tuber; species Tuber borchii. The sequence goes on from NESQ01000718.1 coordinate 15,438, forward strand.
CCGCCACGCGGCTGATAGCGACGCTGCCTCCCCAAATTATCGCCTACTCAATTGGCGCCGTGTCAACGGGGTACGGTTTGCTGAGTTGGATTCCTATGACATCCGTGGACTGTCAGCAATGATTGCGAGATCCGTACCACATGACACAATTCGGTACATAATTGGCGCTACCGGCGAAGGACGCCGACGACTACGAGACTAACCCCACATGCCGCTCTCTTGGGTCAATTATGTCTTCATCGATGACGATGAAACGGTAAGGGCCTGGCTCCTATCGAATCCAGTTCTTGAAGACCCGCTTGATCTCTTGATCTATTGCCATCGTCCGAATAACGCAAGTAGGGAACCCACACCGGCGTTGAGGGGGCACAACTATCTTCCTCAAGGTGCCGTCTCCAATTGGGCTCGTGAAGCACCAGCACGTATTCGTGAAGCGCCAGCACGTAGGTTTGTAATGCATGGCGCACGACAACCGGAGGCCAGAGCTGATCCCGGGCCGGTTAATGAAGCAGGTGAACCGCAAGAGGGAGATGGCTCTGACGCTTTACTTGCAGCATTATCCAGCGCGTCATCAGATGTCTCCGGCGCCGGGGATGGAGGCGAGGGCAGTGTTGGGATGTTGACATCCCCCGTTGGAGAGAGAAGGGAATCTCCCGCGAAACGTATACCCCTCGCCCTCAAGTCGTCGAGCGGGTTGAATATACAACAGTGGGCGGAAGGACGGCGTGCTGCTCAAGGCGAGATGGGACGGAAGCGCAGGGGTCTGTTTGACGACGAAAATTGTGATGAGCGCAAGTCCAAGAGATTTCGTTTGGTTTCTATGGCTAGGGAATTTTTGGAAAGCGAGGAGGTACGGAAGCGCAGCCTGACTGCCTCTATTGATGACGATGCGAGTGAAGAGCGTAAGCCCAAGAGATTCCGTTCGAGTTTTGCCCCCGAGAGTTTGATGGATATGACGGCGCGTCTATCGTTTGCTGAGTCTACCTAGACGTATAGAGTATTAGTGATATTGTTTAGCATTAGAGTTCTTAGAGTGTTGGAATAAATTTGTTATAGCCTGCCTGTCATCTTCATCAGATCAGTTCATGTTCGTCTGGCTTCGCTCACGTTAGCAATCATACCGGTAGTTGTGCTCTTGCGCCTGATGGATTCATTTCGTGATGTCGATGGGGTCTTGGCAGACGCCAAGAGACGTCGCACCTCAGATCTCTTGGCATCTGCATCCTCGTGAGGCTTAAAACCTTATTTCTTTCATCACACGCGGTGGAAATCTCAATTGACACTCAGACTGTTCACGATCATTGGATTGTCTATTTTCTACATCTTTATCCGTCGCAATTCGTCGATCCGCCATGTGGCTAGTTCATATCTCCCACACGACACCGGTATCCCACTTCAGTGTGCGACGTCGTTGTACCAGCACACCCTACATCGCGTTATTTGCTCGTACGATACACCCCCCTAGGGCTAACCATCAGGAAACGCACACCTAGCGTCGACGAGGTGTATATAAGGACTCCTCCTGCCCCTCCTTTCACTTTTGCGCTCCCGCTCTCCATACATTCCTCTTCGCTCTTCTACCACGCCCCCACGTCTGGTGCCGGGCTCCGACCCACCTACGTCAACCTCCGTCCGAGATCCTCGTCTCTTGGTTGACGTATCGGTAGACTTTTTTTTCTTTTTTCTTTTTCATTGTTTGCATTCTATTCGATCCAAAGATCGCACACGCCCCCATGGCACCTACAGGCTCACGGAAACAGCAGCTACAGAAGGGAAAGTAAGTAAACTACGTCTATATATATCTGTGAACAATTTTAATGTTTCCATTCGCCCTAGGCGTCCCGCTACGCAGGACCAGAGGATTGGCGCTGAGAGCGCAAAACAAAGAAAGACTCTGCCGCGTACAGCCGCCCGTCGCCTGGCTGAGGAGAGAGCGTAAGTAATCACAGCAAACAACAGATTCGCAGTTGCAGGATATAGCGCTCACAAGCAACTTTCTTGTGAACAGAGACCTGGCAGAGCGCCCACACTTCGAGCCAGACGTTGAAGACCCGGATACTGGGTAACTCGAAAGAAATCTCCACCTAGCTATCAGAATCAGTCACGCTAACAATCGAGCACAAATTAGGAAGAGGTATGGCGACGTTGCGTACGCCAAATCGTGGTGTGGGCTCCTAGATCCCGGCATCAAATCAGACGTCTACTCCAATTGGCGTAACGAGCTCAAGGCCTATATGACAGTCCGCAAACTGGACCCGGCCACTTGACAGACTCCCAAGTGGATACAATCACTACCTTCGCTCGCTCCATTTCACCCGTGAGAGCTCGGGTCACGCTATTAAAAAAAAGTACGACGTAGATGACTCGGGGAACTCACTCGTCAACTGAGGATCCTAGTTAAAGACTCGGCCAGGAAACTCCACACGTCTAACCTGCGTCGAATGGCGGCGCGCGCCAGTGGTGGAGACGTCGCGGAATCTCCGAGTAAGTGATCATTTCTATCTTCCGTCA
>NESQ01000719.1:0-17813 GCA_003070745.1 Tuber borchii
GAGGACTTGGCAAGGGCCGAGGAGATTTCTTCTTTCGTGAGGGGGGTGCGTTGGGAACGGGTGAGAGCCGCCCCCTGGGCGGGGTTCCGACCGAGGCGGGAAAAGTGGGCGAGGAGGGCGTTGTTGATGGAGGTGGGGTGGTTTGCGTCTGGGAGGGATGGGAACTCGCCGCTTGTCTGGGAGTGACAAGCTTCTTGGCGGTCCAGATGTTGTTGGGGGTGGTTTTGGCCAGGAAATCAGCCCAGTATGAGGACTTGGCGCGCTTGATGGCTTTGAAGTAACCATTCCTGGAGTGCCTGGCTGTTTCCCTTGCCTGTGTGGTTTGGAGTTTTTTTGCTTTTCTCGTGGATTTGTTGTACTCCTTTCGGAGCACGGTGAGGAGGGGGGTCCACCATGGTTTGGACCTAGACGATGGTCTCGATGTGGGGGCAGCCGTTCTAAGAGTTGAGGTCAGGCAGGACAACGAGGCCGAGAACCAGGTGTCAAACTGCTGGGGGGAGGGATGTGGGGGGGGAGGGGGGACGTGGTAGGCTTTGAGGGCCGGTTCCAGGGCTGTCCAGTCCAGGAGGTCCCATTTGGCCTGGGGGGGGGGGGCGTGCCGGAGGGGGGCTAAAAGGGAGATGGATATGGGGACGTGATCCGACCCGGTGGAGGGTAAAGATGAGGTGTTCCAATTGTGTACGAAAGGGAACATAGCGGGGTTAGCGAAGGCCAGGTCTATGACGCTGGGTCTGTGGGGGCCAGAGAGGGGGTACCGAGTGTACTCCCCTGGGGTGTTGATGCAGGTAAAGTTGAGATCGTCGGCTCTATCAAAGTAGGGGTCGGCGATGGAGGCTTCCTGGGAGGATGGGAGGCGGAGGGGGTCGGTGCGGGGCTGTGGATGTTGAAATCTCCCACCACAAGGTAGGGAACGTCAATAGCGAAGAAAATCTGGTCTGGTCTAACTGTGTGTAACTGAGGGTACCTGGAACGTGAATAATGTTTGCCAGGCGGAAGTAGGGAAAACTGGTGCCGAAGCAGCCTGAAGGGGTGTAGACATCAATGTGCATGTAGTCGTCCACGTCCGGCGTGAACACTGGGAGTACGGGGTTGGTTTTTAAAAATTCAAAGAAATATAACAGGCCACCTTAGGGAGGGGCGAGGGGGGGGCGAAAGACTTGTACCCATTAAAGGTGGGTAAGAAGCCCTTGGAGGACGGGGGGTCTTGTAGAAAGACCAGCGCTGGAGGGTGGCGTGTTGAAAACGACGAAAAAAGGGAAAGAAACACATCCCAGCTTCCCAGGCTGTTGTGTTGAATGAGTGTGATTTTGGGCGAGGGGGCCGGCCCCACGGTTCTGCTAAATGATGGGTGTTAATCATGGCGGGGACGACCCCGGCGGTTGACTGGAGTTACGGGGGGCGCGGGGGGGCCTGAGGGAGCAGGGCCCGTCGCGCCTGTAGGTGGCACATGAACGGCGGTTACGGGGCGGGGGGTGGCAGGGCCAGGATCGGAGGTTGGGTGGGCCTGGGGAGTAGTGGGTGCTGGTACGCCATCTTCTTCCACATCCATGGATTCTTGACTGTCCGAGGATGCGGAGGAGCCGACAGACTCCGAGGGGGGCACGGGGCGGGTGGGGGGGATAGGGCGGGACTTGCATTCCTTAGCGTAGGCGGTGTGGTCGTTGCCGCAGTTGGCGCAGTGGGGAGGTGAGGTCGGGCAGCATTCCGCCACGGGTCTTTCGTTGCCCCCTTTGGGGCAGGTGGGGTTCTGGCATCTGTGAGCGGCCTTGGTATGATGAAGTGCACAGATGGGGCAGGATGGGTGTTTCTGCTTGCACCGTGCGGCGGCATGGCCGAAACGGCAGCAGTTGGAGCATTGTGTGTATCGGTTGGCGGAGATTGCCTTTTCCACTCTCCGGCGTTCTGAGTAGAGGAAGATAGATGGTGTGAGAGTTGGAACGTCGTCGGGGTCAACGGAGACGACCACCGAAAGCGCTTCTTTGGCGGTTCGAGAAGTTCGGTCATGGTTAAGGTACCTGGCCGACTGGATTTGGACCGCTTTCGCGAAACCAATAGATGCTTTGAGATGGGGGTAGAGTTGCTCGTCGTCTTCGGGCATTTCATCGGTGGGGATGCTGTGTATGACCAGCTGTACAGCGGTCGGGGCGAGGCAGAAGGGGAGCCAGGGGTTGTCGCCTGTTGGGAAGGCCTGGTTGAGGCGCCTTGTAAGGACGTCGAAATAGGGGGCATAGGAAGAAGCGGGCGTGTGTGGGTCAGTGCAGGTGAGCGAGACTGCTCCTCGGTCGTTGACTTTTGCGAAGAAGCCCTTTGGGAGGAGGCAGTTTGAGTCGGTGAGGGCATTGGCGACAATGTCGGGAAGGGAACGGGCGATACGTCTCGAAAGGGCGTGAGGGGCGTGGGAGGAACGTGGGGCGAAGAAACGTCTGGAAGCGAAAGAGAGGGGAGGGGCAGAAGTCTTTAAGGTCCTGTCCTCATTGCTCGCAACCTCTGTAGCTTTCGTTTGTTTGGGTTTCTTTTTCCCGCTCTTTCCTCCGGAGCCGGCCGCCTGGGCGTAGGATGGTTGGTGTTTGGTTTTTCTAAACTAAGAGGCCGTAAGGGCTTTCTTTTATAACCGTTCTTCCCGCAACTCATGACTCATCCTTCGCATCACATGCTCCTATGACTCATAAGTGAGTCATAGTGTGAAATTCATCAGCTGACTCATATGAGTCACTGCGCAATAACAACTAACCAATCAAAACACAATAAACCTATCATGTGCGCGACTTGCGTCACATGCGTAAAACCCATGACTCGTAATTACAAGTCATGTGCGAAAGTCATAATCATATGACCACAATCGTGAGTCATGTCAAAACAATAAACCAATCATAACAAAAGAATGACACGCTATTGCGTAGTCATGTGAAAATACCTAAACCTATGACTCATAAGTATGAGTCATGTGAAAACCTCTCTTGCTAGTCACCGTTTGTGACATTAGCTCCCTCTCCCCCTAGCATCGGTCCCACGATGCTCAAAGTCCTAGATCCGTCACCCGACTTCCCAAACGTTTTGCTTCCCTTCGCATTCTCCGAATAACATCTTCGGAGTCTTTCCACCTCTTGCGCACAACTTCGAGGGTGAGGTTCCCAACCTCCAGGGCTCGTTGTTGTTCCGAGATTTTTGTTTGTTGATCTTCAATCAACAATCGTTGGTCCTTCAGTCGTTCTTGGAGGCGGTCTCGTTCATCTAGCAGTTCATCAATCTGCCTTCGTAGACTTTCCGGGTCCGGAACCGTCGTTGTTTCTGAATTTTGCCCCCCTCTTCAGCCAACCGTGTCCTCACGGTTTCTCTCGCTTTCCTGTTTTTTCGTCCCTTTTCGTAAGGGGTTCCTTTCTTCCTTCCGACCTCGGGTAGTAGCCGGCTTTGATCTTCTCGTTCTTATGAGACCGGCAGTCGTTTCGAAAACATTGTTCCCAATGTACCTTTTTGTGTTCTTCATTCGAGGTTCGTCTTTTCTGTCTTGGTTCTTGTGGGTACCACCCCTGTCCTTGTTTCTCGCTCATGTGCACGAAGCACCCGTCGTCATAACATGCCGTCCATGATAGTCCATTGTGTTTTGCCGTTTCGATGGCCTTCGCTTGTCTTTCGTTCAGTTCCTGTTCCGTTGGCATGTTGTAGCCCGGGCTAGTAGGCGGAAATGGCCCTGGCTTGGACTCGTTGTCTCCCCATCCTTGGTCTGGCTTGAGCTCGATCTTGAGCTCTACCCAGTCTTGGCTTACTTGGGTATCGTTGGTGGAAGTGGAGGATTGCATGTTGTGCGTTGTTGAAGTTTTCTGAGGGGTACCAGACTTTGTCGTGTTCTGGTGAGTATCCTTTCCACTTAGCTCGGTATTGGAGCTTTCCGAAGTGGAGTCGAGAGTCGATTATTTCGTCGAGTTCGTATTCTTGTTCGCCTTCGATTTCGATAGGCGGAGGGGGTTCTTGAATTTGGGAAGGAAATCGGTTGTCTTGGTAAGGTTCGAGCAGTGAGATGTGGAATGTGTTGTGTATTGCCATTGATGGCGGTAGGTCCAGCTTATAAGCGCTCGTTCCAATCTTTGCCAAGATTTTGAATGGTCCGATTTTCTTGTAATCCAGTTTCTTTGATGGTCTCGTGGTCTTGATATTTCGTGGTAGTAACCACACTTTATCCCCTGATTGTAAGTTCGGATCGGGTTTTCGGTGTCGATCGTAATATTCTTTTTGTCGTAATTGGGCTGCCACCATTTCGTTTCGTAATGACTCATGTAGTTGAGTCATTTCTTCTGGTTTCTTTTGGTTTCCTTGGATGAGATGTCCTATCATCTCGTATTCGGGGTTGATTCCGTAGTTTGCAAAGAAGGGTGTGTTCTTGATTGTTTCTTGATATCCGTTGTTGTATGCAAACTCTGCTAGTGGCAGATATCCACACCAATCGTCTTGTTGGTAGTTGATATATGCTCGGAGATATTGTTCCAATATCGCGTTCGTCCTTTCTGTTTGTCCGTCCGTTTGAGGGTGAAACGCTGTGCTTAATCTTCGCTCGATTCCGAGTTTTTCCGTTGTCTTTTTCCATAGGTCTGACGTGAATATTGTTCCCCTATCGGTGATGATATCTCGTGGTATCCCATGCAACCTGACTATTTCTTTCATAAACAGGTTTGCAAATTGCCGTGCGTCCAGATTTTTTCTGCATGGAATAAAGTGACTCATTTTGGTCAGGCGATCGATGACGACTAGTATCGTATCATGTCCTTCTGATTTTGGAAGGTCTGTGATAAAATCCATTGCGATCGATTTCCAAGGTCGGTCTGGTGCTTCGTTTGACTGGAGGAGTCCGTATGGTGCATGTCGTATGACTTTGGTCCTTTGACATGTGTCGCAATTCTTGACGTATCTTTTGATAGTTTCTCTTATCTTTGGCCAGTAATATCGTCTTCCGATAAGCTCGGTAGTTTTTGCCGTTCCTCCATGTCCCGCTTGTGGTTGATCGTGATGTTTTGAGATAAGAGTCGTTCTTATTTCTTCGTGTTCGGGGACCCATATTTTTCCTTGATACCATAGGTATCCGTCCTTCCATTGGCATAGCCCCAGTGCAACTCCTTTCAGCTCCTTTTCTCCCGTTTCCAAAGCTCGTCTAATAGTTTGGATTTCTTCGTCTGTCTTTGATATTTCTCGTATCGTTTCCTCGTCTTTGTCGTGGAACTCCGTTAGTTCCATTTCTTCGATTGTTGCTTCTTCCCAGAATTGTTCTTTGGGTAGTAGTATTCCTTCCTGTTTCGCCAGGTGTTTTTCCTTCAGGGTTTGTATGTCCCCTGTTCTTCTTGTGAGGGCATCTGGTTTTCCCCCTTCTCTTCCTGGTCGATATATGATCTTGAAGTTGTATTGGCTCAACTTCCTTACCCATCGCCTTTGTCTATCCGTTAGGGCCTTGGTGGTCATGAACGTTGTAAGGTTCTTGTGGTCGGTAAAGACTTGAATGCGATATCTGCTTCCTTGGGTATATCTTCTCCATTCCTCGAAAGCTTGTACCACGGCTAATAATTCTTTGTCGTGTACGTCGTAGTTGAGTTGCGCATCCCTCATTCCTTTGGATCGATAAGCCACGGGTCTCCATTTCCCATCTTCGCATTGTTGTGATAGTATGCCTGAGCATACGTATTTCGACGCGTCCGTTTCGATTTTGATAGGTCTCCTGGGGTCGAAGTGTACTAATACCGGAGTCGTGGTGAGTGCTTTTCGGAGTCCATCGAAAGCTTGTTCTTCTTCGGTTTCCCATTTCCATTTGCCATCGTATTTTTTATGTGTCCTTTCGTATAGTGGTTTTGCTATTCTGCTGAATCCTTGTATGAACCTCCGATAAAAGTTGCAGAATCCCAAGAATCGTTGGATTTCGGTTTTTGTCTTTGGCGGTTGCCATTCCCATATTGCTTGAGTTTTGACTGTGTCCACTTTGACCCCTTCTTGGCTGACCACGAATCCTAGGTATTCCGTTTCCTTTTTATGGAATTCGCATTTTGAAGGTTTGACCTTCATTCCTGATGGTCGAAGAGCTTTCAGTATGTTTTTGACGTCTTCTTGGTGTTGTTTTAGGTTGTTTGAGTATATGAGGATGTCGTCCAGATATACTATACAACACATATCGATGTATCGTAGTAGTACTCTGTTGATCCATTTTTGGAACGCGGCCGGTGCATTGCATAGTCCAAATGGTACCACCAGATATTCGTAAGTTCCCAACTTGCTGCTGAAAGTTGTTTTATGTTCGTCGCCTTCCCTTATTCTGATGTTGTGGTAGGCATCTTTGATGTCCAACTTCGTGAAATATTTGGCGGTGCTCAACCGGTCCAATGCTTCGCCTATTAGTGGTAACGGGTATCGGTCCTTTTTTGTAACTTCGTTGAGCCCTCGATAGTCCACACATAACCGTAGGCTTCCATCCTTTTTCTTGACGAACATGATTGGTGAGGCTCTTTCAGCCTTCACTTCTCTTATCCATCCTCTCGCTTCGTTCTGCTTGATGTATTTGTGCAGTTCTTGAATCTCATCATAGCTGAGGGGATATATCTTTTTGTCAGGTACTTCTTCCCCAGGTTCCAGGTCGATACCTAAGTCAATTCCTTTCCGATGTGGGGGTAGTGTTGTCTTTTCCCCTTTTTCGAACACATCGAGGTATTCGTGATATTCTTTTGGTATCGTCTCTTGGAGGTTGTGTCTTTCTTCCTCCTTCTTCTTTTGTCTATCCTTGATTGCCAATTCGGTACTGATATTAATTTTTTCCAGATAGATTTCGTCGTGGACTGGGTCCCATCGTAGGATGCCCGTTGTCTCCCCTCTTCGGTAAAAACTTCCGAATGCTTTGGCCGATATTTCACATATGTGAATCGGATTTCTGTCTTTTCCGAACCGTCTGTGCTTCCGAATCCTTTGGTTCCTCGGTTCGTTCTTTTCAGTTCTTGAACTTCCTGTAGTTCTTCCATGTTGACTTTTTCGATAATCAATTGTGCGATTCGATCGCCTTGTTCCACTTGGAACTGGTTGGTACCTTGATTGACCAAGACCACCTTTATCTCCCCGGTATAATCTGCGTCTATTACCCCCGCGTTTGTTGTGAGTCTGTGTTTGACTGCTAATCCACTTCGCGGAGCGATGCGTCCGTAGGTATCTTGAGGTAGTCTGATGGCTATCCCTGTTCGAACCGTTTTTTGTTCTCCTGCAAGTATACAGACTTGCTCGTTGGCGTACAGGTCGTGTCCTGCCGCCTCCTTCGATCCTTTCGTAGGCATTCTAGCCTGAGGAGATAGTCTCTGAACTTGGACTCGTGCGTTCCCCTCACTTGTACTTCTGAGTATTTGGTGACGAGGTTTTCTTCCAGGGCTTCATCCTCTGGTACTGCATACGCAACGGGCGAACTGTTGAGACACCATGTCGTACATCGTTCGCTGTTAAACGTGATCTTTTTCTGATCCCAATCAATTGTGGGATTGTGCGTTCGTAACCATGGCATTCCTAAAATGACTTCATGGTTTTGGAGATTTGCCACTTGAAATGTCGCCAATTCCCTATGGCTGTTGATGTCCATAGGTACTTTCGCCATATGGGTAACTGGACCCATAGCGCTTGGTTTTCCATCCGCGAGGTAAATCTCTCTTCTTTTCTTGGCCTTTGTTTTCGTAATTCCGTGTTTCGTGCATATTCCTTCGTCGATAAAGTCTTCAGTGGCCCCTGAATCGATCATCGCGTTTATCGTAACTGATTCCTTTTTTCCGTGTAGTTGTATCTTGATCATGATATGATCATTTTCTCGTTCGAGGGATTCCGTGTAGTTGAGTGCCGCGTAGTAATTCTCTATGATGATGGGTTTTCGTTCTGGTCTGTCCCTAGTACCATCCTTTACTGGGGACTTTCGTCGTTTCCCGACTGTTCTGCGTCTTCCTTGACCTCAATCTCCTTGATACTTGGCTTTGCTGCCCAAGGTCCCACCCTTCTTCTGAACTCTCCTTGTTTGGGTGTTGTGGTGTAGTTCCTTCCGTCCCTTGGTCGGTCGCAGTTTCGTACCTGGTGTCCTGCCCCTGCGCATTTGAGGCATAGTTTTTCCCTTATTCTTCTTTTGAATTCTTCAGGGTGTAGTCTTGGTTTCCTTCTTGTCGCGTCCAACTCCATTGGATCTCCTTCCGAAGGGTTGTTGTTTGTTGGTCTGAAGGTCCCGTTCAGATTTCGTGATGTGTTGGTTGTTTTTTCCGTTGTTCCCTTTTTTTGGATATGTTTGACTGTTGCCAACTTGGTTTCTTTCTTGATTGCCCATTTGGCTAATGTCTCTGTGCTAACGAAATCTCCACTATCCGTCCCCCATGCTTCTTGAAGTGCCGTGTTCATTCCTGTAAGTAGACATTCTCCTGCTGTATGGTCGTCCAGGTCTGCCTCTGTGGCTGCAAGTCGGAACTCGTTCCAGTATTCCGTCATGGTCCTGTTTCCTTGTCGCAATCTTTGTATTTTGAGTCTTGCTTCTCCCATAGCGTCAATGGCTCCGAATTGATCCCTAACTTCTTCTGCAAATGCTTCCCACGTTTCCCATTCGTGAGAGAGTCGTCCTTCCGCATATGGTGTTATCCATGCTCCCGCATCCCCTCTTAAGAGGCTTGCGGCGTATAGTATTCTGTCGGCGTGATGGCCTTCCGTCCATCCCACCGCGGAGAAGTAGACTTTAAGTTGTGCTAGCCATCCTCGTAGTTTGGTTCGTTCTCCTGTGAACGTTTCTGGTTCTTTGATCTTTGGTCTTCGATTGCCTCCAGTGAGGTTTGTTATGATTTGCTGGAGTTGATCCGCATTGAGTTCCGGCACTTGGGTACCGGCATTTCCTGGGCTGTTGTATCTCCTCCCGTCGTGTTTGCTGCTCCTGTTGCTAACGACATCGTATTCCTTCGGGTTCCTCCTGGGAGTGTAGTTGCTTCTGATCCGGCTGGCGATGCTGGTTCTGGTGTATCTGGGCTAGTGGCCCTTGATTCTCCTAGCGTCTGGTCTAGTGCTTCTCCTAGTGCAGTAGTGTCGAATGCCGCTACTTCGATATCGTCGTCTTGTGGTGATTCCGTTTTGTCTGTTTCTGGTTAAGTGCTGCTTATGGTGACGCAATCAAATGTTACAATCCTCTTCCGTTCGGGCGATACTTGCAGCAGGTAACCTCTTTCTCGATAGTAATCGTACTATCTCGAATTCGTACGAACAACGACAGCTGAGTATACAGACTCCTGTCTCGTACAATATATCGCTAAGCTCGTGAGAGACACTATGTCTTCGGCCCGATAAAGTATAAAGATAAAGTAAAGTATATTGTAAGAAAATAACTTAGATGATTGCGTGAAGAACTCTAAACTAAGAGGCCGTAAGGGCTCTCTTTTATAACCGTTCTTCCCGCAACTCATGACTCATCCTTCGCATCACATGCTCCTATGACTCATAAGTGAGTCATAGTGTGAAATTCATCAGCTGACTCATATGAGTCACTGCGCAATAACAACTAACCAATCAAAACACAATAAACCTATCATGTGCGCGACTTGCGTCACATGCGTAAAACCCATGACTCGTAATTACAAGTCATGTGCGAAAGTCATAATCATATGACCACAATCGTGAGTCATGTCAAAACAATAAACCAATCATAACAAAAGAATGACACGCTATTGCGTAGTCATGTGAAAATACCTAAACCTATGACTCATAAGTATGAGTCATGTGAAAACCTCTCTTGCTAGTCACCGTTTGTGACACTAAGAGACGAATACAATGACAACAGGCATTGATTCCCTCAATAACAGAAACCCACTCTCTATTTTCAGACAACTGAATATAGGTTTTCTTCTTCCCACTTGCTTTCAACACCCGGGAATTAGCACAAACCTTCAAGGCAATCCAATGCTCGTCCATATTCCATATATTCGCCTGCTGGGTGTTGTGCCTGGCCCGTATGGTATTGAATCGCTCGTAAAAGTCATGGATATTTTCAGGCTGAGTCCCTTTAATCTGAGCTCCTTCAATTGACCACGCAATAATACTTCTAATACCAGGATTTCTCTTCATCAAGGCTGAAACCCATCGTTTGTCTAAAGGCTCGATGTCTCCAGAGAGGCTAAGCATCATGGTTGCCCTTTCTCTTGCACGAGAATGCGATAGAGCATAGCCGTATACTTCTTGTTCCAGAATCCAGCTATACAAATACTTTTCCTGATCCAGCGATAGGCATTGTTGGTGAGAGTGGCTAGAGCGTGCTGTGGACCCGCCAGTCTGACGACTTTGCAACGTTGATCGTGGGATACAATACTCGCTTACTGCTTTTCTCTCTAAGCTGCTATTATCAATTGCAGCAAGGGCTAAGGCAATCATTTCCTCCCGAATATCTATATTGAGGTTGTTCTGCCTGGGGTTTGTGATTATTTGTGGTGGTTGAACTCAGTTGTTGTTTTGGCCGGAAACTAGTGGTGGCTGAAAACCCTCTACGCGATCTTACTCACTCCTGATTGGAATCTTAAAGCTTCCCCCTATACAGTAAAAGGAGAATTTTCTGTTTTTTCAAATTACTAGATCCTTACTCAACTAAGATTCTGCCACTTAACTTTACCCCTTTTCTCTATCCATAAAATGAATAAGATCCAAGAGAATTATGTGACTATAATCTTTAAAGGCAATTATCCTTACAGTTGATACTATTGGCAGATATGAAACAAGAAGCAGAGGTAGTACAGGAGAATGGACATTCCACATTTAGACACTGGTATGTTTTGAAAACCAATTGTGAGTTTTTCTTCAATAATAATATAATATCTAATTTACTAATTACATGAAATAAATTAATAGAAAATATGAGAGAAGTATTTTTCAAGATTGACTACTATAGAAAAGGGTTTCACCAACCTCCTGCAAGGTTACACTTGAGAATACTCAAACTTTTGATTCCATTTTTGAGCAATTAGACATTAGAGAAAAGAGATTCTATGAGGCCTTAGATAGAAACTATGAAAAGGTCTCTATTATGTTTGGTACTGGCTTGAAGTTGCTAAATGGAAAGAAGATTAAAGACTATGTAGAGAAGGTAATGAGACAGAATATCGAGAAATATGCATTCCTGAATTTGCTAGCAATTTGAAAGGATATTCAAGAATCACTCCTTTCAAATCCTCATCTCTGCTGGCTACTTTGAGTAAGAACTTGAGTCTATTACTAGGGAATTTGAATAGAGCTGGCACATTACAATTATAGAAGTATTACTACTAAGGATATTAATGTGAAAGCTTATATGAAGAAAGTAATCTTGCTTTTATTCAAGGTTATTGGTATTATGAGAAGGGGTTAGAGGATTTTATTAGCTACCATTAACATAGAGTATGTGGAAGAGTATAAGAAAATACTAGAAATGTGTTTGAATGATAGAAGATCTTTTAACTTAAAGCCTGATATGCAGGAATTTTTTACATTTAGAGTATATTAAGTAAATATGTTTACTGAAGCACATATAAAGAGTAAAGATGTAAAAAATAGTTGAGTATCAATATATCAGTTAGGCAAGTTTGAAGATTGTTGAGTTTTATATTACAAAAAAAAGTGCAGATATATTTATAAAATAGGCCCTATTAGTAGTTTTGTAAAAAGTAAGCAGTTCAAGTATTTTACTTTGAGATAAAAGGAACACTAGTACTATTTAATAGCTATAGTTTATAAAGCTATCAACTTGAAAAAAATGTTATTAGATGGTAAATTATAAATATATTTTAAGTTAGTTATTAATAGTATTATATAATAGCTTTACTAGAGCAAGATTTACAAGTACAATATCTTTAAAAACCTTATAAATTATACAGGGCTTGTAACAGATAATTTCAAGTTCCCAGTAATTACTTCTCTATACTAGAGTGCCATACTTTCTTTCCTTTATTGTCCTACTTTAAAAAGTACATTTTGGAATAGCTTTTTTACTCTCTTTACTTCTATTGTTTTCTCATCTTTTAGCAATTTAAAGACTCATCTACTTCAGGTACTACTCTTTAGTTATATACTTATAATACTGCTCAATAATACTTATATACTTGTAAAACTATAGAATAATTAGAAACTCAACAATTAGCTCACAAAGTGTTAGTGTAATCGGAATTGTATCAGAAAAGAGGTTGAGTTAGTTAATACTATATTGAGTGAAAGAGATATAGATTAACAAACTAGAGTTCTGGCAGCTTTTAAAAAGTAGAAGAGATAGTAGAAGACAAGACTGAGAAAAAACAGAAAAGCCCAAAGGTTAAATAGGGTGAAGCAAGATAGTGCTTCTCCTGTACCAGTAGTAGATATGATTCCGATAGAGGCCGAGAAAATATTAGGTAGGAAGAAGAAGATTTTGACAAATAAAAGGGAAGTGGATGAAGTGGTAAAGGCTCAGATATATAGATCCTAAAACAATTGTATTATAGGAAGTACATATTACTGATTACAAATAGTAACTAGTAAACAACTTGGTTTTATATCACAATATTTTAGTATGCTATTATCTAGTTAAGATTGATATATGGTTGCATGACTCACACTTATGAGTTTATATAAGGTAATGACTTTTGTAAATAACTTAGACTAGTAACTATTAGTTTCATGCATATAACCATTAAGGGCATTGGACTTGTTTATTGAGTTGCGATTGGTTAATAGATGATTTTGCAGTAACTGTCCATGGTGATCACGAGAGAACACCTATGGGTAGGAGATCGCTGGATCAAGGGTTTCAGCATGACCGGGATTGCTCTGGGAGTCCAGGTGTTGGTGGGAGGAAGACGATGAGATGCTATTTCCCAGAGTTTGAGTTTAAGGAGGAATGGCCAAGGGTGAAAGTTAACGGGGACTGTGCTAATGGGCCAGTGCAACCAAAGTGGGGGATTGGCTACCGTAGTTGGTGTTACTTGAGAGGACGTCATTGAATCTTTTGATGAAGCGGATTTGATTGGTGGTAGGGTTTGCCATTGGTTTACGCTGGCTTCTTGAAGGAGGAGTGTGCCTCTGTTCGAAGTTGAGGCGGGAGGTTGTCCGGGGTGGTGATCGCCACCTGCACCATTAGTTTTTGCTGCTTTGTTGGGGTGAGAGAGGAATTGTGGCTCTTTCTGTCTTAGGGAGACAGAGCCACATACCGCATAAACTGGTTATACTCGGTATGGCGCTATTACCAAAGTAGATAGAAAAGCGAGTTGCGACTAATATGGCTCTGGGGAAACTTGGTCTCACCGCTGAGTCACTCAACTTTCTTGTTACAACAATTGCCAACACCGGAGATTTTGGAATAGTAAATAAAATTTTGAGCCAATGAGCCATCAGGCTATGACTAATACAGAAAATTAACCAAGATTAATGAGCCACTAAGCTACAAGTCCCAGGGGTGCCTAAGACATGAATTTTCTTGGGTAGAAAAATACTGGAAAACAAGCAGCAAACAAAATAAATGGTAACAACACTAAGAAAAAATTAAAAAAATAAGCGGAAGAGAGATAAGCATATAAGAATAAGTTGTGAATATATATAAATGTAAAAAAAAAAAAGAACTCCGAATTCAGCCTTTGATATCCATAATTGATTGTTGTGTTTCTAAGATTACTGTTCGGTATTTTGTGTTCTCTTGCTCTCATTCAGTTAATTGCTTAGCATTAGCTATACGAAAACAACCCCCTGTGCCTTGTATCACTCTTTCTATTTTTTATATTCACTTACCTTACCACCCCCTCAAAATTACGCTAGGTGTCGATCTTTCACGTTAGCACCATACTGAGCATACAAGTATCCGGGAATATGTTTTTGTACACTATAGACACTTACAGGGGTGCTTGAGATATAGAATCAATTCCTTAGAAAAATAGTGATACATGAGTGCCGGTATGAAAATGCACACAGAAATAATCACAGACTATACCAACACAGTAAATACACAAGGATAATAAAAATGTCAGGATAATAATATCAAAAAGAAAAAAAAAAGAAACCAGTGGTGAAAAAATAAGAGGTGTATAAAGAGTTAAGTAATACTATTTGATAAAGTAGAGAAAAGAGGTTTAACTTTCAATAAATTCAATTGAATGGCCATAAAAGAACAAAAAAAAAAAGAGAGAAAGTAGGAAAAAAGAGAATGACAATATAGCTCAGATCCCCTAGTATTCAGAGTGCCCGCCCTCTGCAAGCCGAATCTAAAATTACAGTTAACAACTTATTTGTAAAATAGATAGAGAGTAGCAGGAGAGAGCAAAAAAATGAAGAGAGTAAAGGTGAGGAGGAGGACGAACAAGAGCAGGATGAACAAGAGCAGGACAAATAAAAGGGGAACGAAGGACCTAATAATGAGTGACCACTGAAGAGGAGACACACTAAGCTAGATATAGTCTAGCTGTGTCTGGTAGGCTACTCTGCGAGTATAGATAAATTAAAGGTGAGGAAAAAGAGAGTAGAAAAATTGAAAAGTAAAAGATTACCTGCCGAACCCTGATAGGAACAGAATCGACAAGGGCTTCTAGTTCTTCTGGGGTAATAGCATCCTATTCTTCCTGGATAGCTTGCTGGAGGGCATCATTTATAGTAGGAAAGGAAGAGCGGCTGCATATTTTCTGCTTCATAGTGCACCAGACGTTCTCGATAGGACTGCAGTCCAGGGATGCAGGAGGCCAGTCAATATAATATCCCCAAATTCTAAGTGCTCGGAATTGATTTTGTGTATATTTGGCACTGTGTGGTGCTGCTCCAGCTTGTTGAAGATAGACGTAGTCTAATTGCTCCTGAGATGGTTGTTGCCAAAACTGAAAAAATTGGGGAATAATATGAGTAGAAAAGGATACTGCTTTGATAGTTTACCCCATTCTTCCTTGTTCCAAAAGATTAGAGGACCTTTCTACTTTCCTTTAAAGCATGCCCGTACTATAATTGTCTGTAACTTTCCAAACTTCAGAATAAGACAATCTTCAAGATCTTCCTCTTCTGCCTGTCTAGTAACCCACACACGTCCACCAGCTGACAAGCCACCAATATTAAAAGCTGCCTCATCGTTCCAGATCACCTTGTGTCACAAACGGTGACTAGCAAGAGAGGTTTTCACATGACTCATACTTATGAGTCATAAGGTTTAGGTATTTTCACATGACTACGCAATAGCGTGTCACTCCTTTGTTATGATTGGTTTATTGTTTCGACATGACTCACGATTGTGGTCATATGATTATGACTTTCGCACATGACTTGTAATTACGAGTCATGGGTTTTACGCATGTGACGCAAGTCGCGCACATGATAGGTTTATTGTGTTTTGATTGGTTAGTTGTTATTGCGCAGTGACTCATATGAGTCAGCTGATGGATTTCACACTATGACTCACTTATGAGTCATAGGGGCATGTGATGCGAAGGATGAGTCATGAGTTGCGGGAAGAACGGTTATAAAAAGAGAGCCCTTACGGCCTCTTAGTTTAGAGTTCTTCACGCAATCATCTAAGTTATTTCCTTACAATATACTTTACCTTTATACTTTATCAGGCTGGAGACATAGTGTCTCTCACGAGCTTAGCGATATATTGTACGAGACAGGAGTCTGTATACTCAGCTGTCGTTGTTCGTACGAATCTAAGATAGTACGGTTACTATCGAGAAAGAGGTTACCTGCTGCAAGTATAGCCCGAACGGAAGAGGATTGTAACATTTGATTGCGTCACCATAAGCAGCACTTAACCAGAAACAGACAAAACGGAATAACCACAAGACGACGATATTGAAGTAGCGACATTCGACACTACTGCACTAGGAGAAGCACTAGACCAGACGCTAGGAGAATCAAGGGCCACTAGCCCAGATACACCAGAACCAGCATCGCCAGCCGAATCAGAAGCAACTACACTCCCAGGAGGAACCCGAAGGAATACGATGTCGTTAGCAACAGGAGCAGCAGACACGGCGGGAGGAAATACAACAGGCCCAGGAAATGCCGGTACCCAAGTGCCGGAACTCAATACAGATCAACTCCAGCAAATAATAACAAACCTCACTGGAGGCAATCGAAGACCAAAGATCAAAGAACCAGAAACGTTCACAGGAGAACGAACCAAACTACGAGGATGGCTAGCACAACTTAAAGTCTACTTCTCCGCGGTGGGATGGACGGAAGGCCATCACGCCGATAGAATACTATACGCCGCAAGCCTCTTAAGAGGAGATGCAGGAGCATGGATAACACCATATGCGGAAGGACGACTCTCTCACAAATGGGAAACATGGGAAGCATTTGCAGAAGAAGTTAGGAATCAATTCGGAGCCATTGACGCTATGGGAGAAGCAAGACTCAAAATACAAAAATTACGACAAGGAAACAGGACCATGACGGAATACTGGAACGAGTTCCGACTTGCAGCCACAGAGGCAGACCTGGACGACCATACAGCAGGAGAATGTCTACTTACAGGAATGAACACGGCACTTCAAGAAGCATGGGGGACGGATAGTGGAGATTTCGTTAGCACAGAGACATTAGCCAAATGGGCAATCAAGAAAGAAACCAAGTTGGCAACAGTCAAACATATCCAAAAAAAAGGAACAACGGAAAAAACAACCAACACGTCACGAAATCTGAACGGAACCTTCAGACCAACAAACAACAACCCTTCGGAAGGAGATCCAATGGAGTTGGACGCGACAAGAAGGAAACCAAGACTACACCCTGAAGAATTCAGAAGAAGAATAAGGGAAAAACTATGCCTCAAATGCGCAGGGGCAGGACACCAGGTACGAAACTGCGACCGACCAAGGGACGGAAGGAACTACACCACAACACCCAAACAAGGAGAGTTCAGAAGAAGGGTGGGACCCTGGGCAGCAAAGCCAAGTATCAAGGAGATTGAGGTCAAGGAAGACGCCGAACAGTCGGGAAACGACCAAAGTCCCCAGTAAAGGATGGTACTAGGGACAGACCAGAACGAAAACCCATCATCATAGAGAATTACTACGCGGCACTCAACTACACGGAATCCCTCGAACAAGAAAATGATCATATCATGATCAAGATACAACTACACGGAAAAAAGGAATCAGTTACGATAAACGCGATGATCGATTCAGGTGCCACTGAAGACTTTATCAACGAAGGAATATGCACGAAACACGGAATTACGAAAACAAAGGCCAAGAAAAGAAGAGAGATTTACCTCGCGGATGGAAAACCAAGCGCTATGGGTCCAGTTACCCATATGGCGAAAGTACCTATGGACATCAACAGCCATAGGGAATTGGCGACATTTCAAGTGGCAAATCTCCAAAACCATGAAGTCATTTTAGGAATGCCATGGTTACGAACGCACAATCCCACAATTGATTGGGATCAGAAAAAGATCACGTTTAACAGCGAACGATGTACGACATGGTGTCTCAACAGTTCGCCCGTTGCGTATGCAGTACCAGAGGATGAAGCCCTGGAAGAAAACCTCGTCACCAAGTACTCAGAAGTACAAGTGGAGGAGAACGCACGAGTCCAAGTTCAGAGACTATCTCCTCAGGCTAGAATGCCTACGAAAGGATCGAAGGAGGCGGCAGGACACGACCTGTACGCCAATGAGCAAGTCTGTATACTTGCAGGAGAACAAAAAACGGTTCGAACCGGGATAGCCATCAGACTACCTCAAAATACCTACGGACGCATCGCTCCGCGAAGTGGATTAGCAGTCAAACACAGACTCACAACAAATGCGGGGGTAATAGACGCAGATTATACCGGGGAGATAAAGGTGGTCTTGGTCAATCAAGGTACCAACCAGTTCCAAGTGGAAC